>CAIGRF010050681.1:32076-49980 GCA_903798235.1 Fraxinus ornus
AAAATACGAAGAGTTGGGGGCCTGGGGGTAATATTTAGCCCCTATTTGATTTGGATTAAAATTCAATTAAAATCTCAAATCAAAACATATTTTATGAGATTCACAACTTTCCAACCACACATTTCAATCTACTAAAAATATGATTTTAATCTCTACCCAACATGGGCTTTGTTAATTGATTCTCAATTGCCACCCCCCTGGTTCCAGATGGCATCAAATTGTACTTATGTTAGTTCCATTTGGCATAATCTTATACGAGTGCTTAGTCACTTATAGTGTGTTTTATACACATTTTTTAGGAGAGAATGTATTTTTTTTGTGAAGTGATGGTGAATATATGGTTGAAAAAGAAGAAAAAAATATTGATGTGATGAAAAATATTATTTTATTAAAAACTGTTTGATTGAAAATAAGTAGAAGAATGAACGTGGCTCAAACATGGATGAAGGTGAAGCTAAAGAGTTAAAAACTCAATTTATTCTAGCTAGTGTTTCCTTATACAACTGGTTTTGCCTTGTACAGGTGCTAAATTAATTGATTCTTTATTACATTATTATGGGTTGGGTTTTCAATTTACATACGATATCGCCTTTACAAACGCTAAATTAAATGGTTTTTGTTTCATCATTATGGATCATGCTAAAGAATTAGACACTTCATTTGCACTGTTAGTTCCAACTGATCTTACCTTAAACAAGTATGAAATTAATTATTTATTTTGTCATCGTGTGTCAAGACTCAATTCACTTACTAGTTCCAATTGGCATTACCTTATACGAGTACTAATTTAAAGATTTTTTTATTTCTTCATTGTGGGTTGAACTAAAGATTTAGAAACTCAATTTACAAGTTGAAGTATTAAAGAAAGTACTGATTATTGAAGCGTGTACCTTTGCAATTAGGCTTGGGTACTGCATTTTGTTCAGTTTTCCGTGTTATTTATGTTCACAAGTCCTTAATGCTACAAGAATTTAAGACAGACCCAAGAGTGCTTACCCAGAAAATTGCTGAACTTTGGCATTTGTTATCTGAAAAATGTAGTTTCTTTTACATGTATATAAAAATGAGAATTCATGGTGGTTCAAATCATGCAATAGGAAAAAACAATGGCTTTAGCGAAGTGTGTACAAGTGGGGTTCTTGGTTTTTCTCAGTTTGAGCATTTGCTCTGCTAATAGAGTCCTTATGGACTCTATAGACTTCAAGAAACCAAAAAATGGACAGTCCCATGTGGCAACTGCAACAACTACGGTCAGCGACGGCGGCGGTAGCTTGGATGGAAGTCTCAACATGGCCCATCACGAGCCCATTGTGAATCCATTCTCCTTCGATGTTACCCTTAAGAAAAAGCAAGATGGTGGAGCCAATGTGGCCCATAGCGAGCTCATTATTAATCCATTCTCCTATGATTCCACGGCCACGCTCAGGAAAAAGGAAGCTGACGAAGCCAACGTGGCCCGTAGTGAGCCCATTTTTAATCCATTCTTCTTTGATTCCACCCTCATGAGAAAGAAAGTTGGTGAAGCCAACGTGGCCCACGGAGAGCCAATAATCAATCCATTCTCCTTTGATTCCACCCTCAGGAAAACCAAATTTAGTGAAGCTCATATCGCCCATAGCGAGCCCATTATTACTCCATTCTCCTTCGATGTTACCCTCAAGAAAAAGAGAGTCAATGAGGCCCACGTGCCACGTGGTCCATAGCGAGCGCATAAAAAAAATTGGTGAAGCCAACATGGCCCATAGCGAGCCCATTACTAATCCATTTTCCTTTGATGTCACCCTCAAGAAAAAGAGAGTTGGTGAAGCCAACATGACCCAGAACGAGCACATTACTAATCCATTCTCCTTTGAATCCACCCTCAAGGAAAAGCAAGATGGTGAAGTCACGGCCAGGACATCATACCAGAGGGCAGTAAGTGAACCAGCAACACTAGTAAACGAAGTGCACAGGATAGAAGATGGACTTCCCTTCCAAGTAGCGACACCACCACTATGAGTTGCACAGTACAGAAAATGGTTTCATGCAAGCTGCGATGACACCACCAGTTTGAAGTTCATGGGATAGAACATGAGACATTTCACGTAAGCCATATAAACAGATGCACAAAATAGAAGATGGTCTTGTGTAAGCTATATAAAGATGATAATTACGTAACCGGTCTATTGACATTACAGAGTGATCTGTAACATTTTAATATAAAAGTAAACGAAATAATAAAGTTAGTTTTATTAGCCGGTTCTCTTCTTGCATCTTGTTCAGTGAGTATACAAGTTCTATTCAGCATAATGTAACAAACTAAAGAAATTAGTGTTGAGGTAAGGTGAGTTCAACAAAACTATATAGAAAAAAAGATCAAAAAGCATGAAGGAACTTATAACTGTATTTACTTGAAATAAGCAAAAGCGCAAGTCTTTAAACGACCTGGGGGGGGGGGGAATTACAAATCCGTCCATGATTTGTGTGCTTTTATTGTGATAATACCAAAAAAAAATTCGTCAGAAAAATGAGACAGTTCCAACTACACTGCAGTCATCTTCAATAACCCAAACATAATTCACACGATGTGCAAATAGCCTGAAATTACATTAACTGTTGACAAAGTTTTATTCTTCGCCAGTCCATCAAATGGAATGATTATTGCTCGAACGTTGCTAAGGTCCAGTTCAACTTGACATCGGGTTGACAAGGTTTATAACAAAGACATGCTATAGGTCTGTCATTTTCATAAGCAAGCAGCAAAAGCTTGTTGCAACGTAAAATAGCACAGTAACTCACCAGCACCAAAAAATAATTTGGAATTGAAATTATACCAATCATTTAGGAGTACAACATATCATATCTTCAGTTCGTGAACTTTTTTGGTTTAATCCTTCTTATTGACTCAGAAAACATAAATTAGTCAAAAGAAACCCAAGCATCGGCATTAAAAAATTTCCTATTTGAAGTAATACTCGTCCACCGGAAGCAAATGTGAAGTAGATGAACCATATGACCAAAAATTTAGCACAGGAAATACTTCATGATAGTCACCTCTCACACAAGTTCATCCGTGTCAGTTGCTGCTAAGCATCGGCAATTAGCTTCTCTCTTTCTCTCATGGTCCACTACAGTAGCAACAGCAAATATCATTCCTTCCACATATCTGCAAATTCATCAACCTCCAGGGGGTTTTCCATCTCGTGCATCTTCCTCCTTGTCTTGGCTTTAACTTTCTTTGCATATTTTCCAGCCTTCTGCTTTTTCTCTAATGATCTAATCTGTAAGCAAGTGCAAGGGCAAACATTAAGAGGTGAATGGCAAACCTTATGCATCGAGAAATGCCTTCACGCACCAGCTGATTGTTTATGTATACAATAGCATCAAAAGTATTCATTAAGAGCCTTCAAAAAAGGTTGACTGTACTAGAACATAAAGTACTAGAATACAGAAATTAATGCTAGAAGAGCTCACCTGGTTTGGTGAAACATAAAATGGATTCTCATACAGTGTTGGACCTCCAAAACTGCCACCAAATATCTTGATTGGGTTCAAACAAAACCTTGGACCAACCTAGCCATATGAGTTATAGAGGGATTTAATCTAGATAACATATGCATATCCCATCATTCAGTAAGGGACTCAAAACAAACCTCAACTAGCGTCATCTTTTCCAAGTCCCCGCGGTCTATTTTCTGTCCTCCACTATGAGGGCAAGATATCTGCATCAAAAGCAAAAGACATTGAAATGAGTTTTTAGAAATGTGAAACTAGTTCTATTAATAATTCAAACTAACAAAAAAGCTAATGCGAGTGTCTTCGTGGTGTAGCCGTTTCAGCAAACCTAAATTATATATATTTTGTAACTCACACAATGCATTTTTTCTGTTTCGTGGGATGAGGGAGAGGAGGGAGGGGTTTGAGAAATAGAATCTTCTTTTACAACTTTTGACCACAGAAAGTTATCTATAAAATTTAAGTTCATAATAAGTCACACCACTAGCACATGCTGATGCAAATCTTTGAGCATAAATTACAGCAACATTGACTTCCTCAGAGAGATAGAGGAGTGAAATAGACAGAAGGATGAAATCTTAACCATAGACAAATTAAGTACAAGTAGCTTCCAGTGTAAAAGATAATAAAAAATCAATTGTATAGCATTGACAGGTAAAAGGAAACCGTGCATGCATTGGCATACTCAATGCTACTAAAGAGAAAAAAAATGGACAGACCCACCTAGCAAATTTGATAGAGGCATGTTATTGGTTAGAATATTGCTGGTTTTCAGTTCGTCAAGTTACAAACTAAGAAAGTTCTGATGAGCAAACCAATGCAACAACTGAACCAATTCCCATGAAGGGGTGGAATATATTAGGGTATATTATACAGTAGACAGTACAAAAAATTAAACTAGTAGTAATCATAACTTGAAGTCATAGAGAATGCATGCTCGACAATGTGTGGACATTCCATCAACATCCCTCATGATAATTTCATGATTCCAATGGCAAAAGAAACCCAGCAATACGCAAAATCAATTATGCACATGCATATGCTTCAGAGTGATCATGGAATCAATACACAATAATTTATGGACAAGTATGTGCATGAACAAAATCAATTATGCACATGCATATGCTTCTGCTTCACATTAAAATTTCTTATAATGTACCAACTATATCTGTGTGTATGAGCATTACAAGCATAAAACTAATTGTCTGATAAACAATGGATTATTAAAGAAATCAGAATCATTGTGCAAATCATCACCAACCTGATAATTCCGGAACCATATGTGGTCATCAGCGATGGAAAAAACAAATACATGATCATGGTAAGGTTTAGATTTCCTGTGGTCTTTCGGAGTGCCAAATATCTGATGAGAGAAAAAATGATAAAGTTTAGAAGATAGTTCAGCTATGACAAAATGAACCTTTAAGCAACAGATAAACATATTGAGCACTCAATGTTATAGGGTAAGCAACCAGTTGAAATATATAGTGTATCAACAAACTTCAGACACAACTTAAATAGAGACCTATGATATATCCATCAATCATACTGATTAAGCTGGTCATATTGACATATTACATATGTATGACAACATCAGGAATTGAATTATGACCAACAAAATTTCTTTATCTGTATCATAACTCGATTTATTTAACTAGCAGATCCAACATTTAAAGATTTTACAACAGGTGGGAACTAAATTCCTAAGAGGATTAACATGAGTTTTCAAGTTTCAAATTTTCCAGAATAAAGATCTCAATATTTACATACAAATCAAGCATGCCATCCATTTATATAACAATCTTATAATAATATATGAAACGTATTTCAGAAACGATAGTACCGTGAACAATTCAAGTGACAATAATCCAGTTATATTCCTCTGAAAGTCTAATCCATGCAAAAACATTCCAGCATATAACTAAAAAGCTAATATGAGCAACATAAAGTGCTTTATAGGAGTAGTCAGAGGCAAAGCATCGTGCTTTGAATAGTGGGAGGTCATACCTGTGTGATCATTTCCTTTAACAACTGCCAGTGAGGTTTCTTATCAAAATTCAATGAAAAGGTCAGAATAGGACGGGAACCCTTAAGATGATTTCCAGTAAGCTTCAATTCCTCCATCGTGTGCACTAAGAACATCCAAAAAATATTTTTCATAATTAAGATATATTCTACATGGCAAAAGAACCTGTGGGAGGGTGTTGCTAAATCAGGAACTATAAAAAGGGGATACATTAGGGAACTACATAGCAATGGCATGAATTATCCTTAAAATCTGATACCTGCATTTACTAAAAACTTGACAGATGGCCCGTTGGGGCACTTGGCCATCCATAAATAAAGGTCTTTACCTTTCCTACACTGAAATGAAAATGAGAAACTGCTTATGAGCCCGTGAAAAGCAAGATATGGCTAACTAGAACTTCATTATAATTCTATGTCTTCAATGACTCATAATCACCAAACACATTTGGAAATCAGTAGGTTAAATATTGGTAATAATTATGGCACAAGCCAAACCCAGTAGAAAATTGAAATTTACAAATTTCACGATCCATTGATTCAATGTACATAACATACGAAGAAGGGAATCAATCTGACACATAAAATTACAAAGTTACCTCAAAAAACAAACAAGAGGAGCAGCTCTTGAGCTCGACTAGCTCATTCAAAGTAGCACCTTTGCTTTCTTTGGACTCAACCTTGTTATCTTTCTTACAATGTGGTAAAAGATCTACCAAGTTCAACATCAAATGCCTATACCTACAATCACACCAACCGCCAAAGGAAACAAAAAATGAAAAAAGAAATCGTTAACATTAATTAGGCAATAAAATTCCCAAAGCTGGAATAAAATTTGTTAGTTTATGCACAAATTCAGAACACAAAATAATCGAACCTAAAACTAATGCGTCGGGAACAAGTGACCAAAACTTTCTCTTTATTTCTAAAACCTACAGAATCGTTTTGGCTCTTGCCATCATCCCCGTTGTTTTTCCATCCCAAAAGTGTTCTTTTGGGCCTATCTTCCGCAGTTTCATCTTTCTTTACATTGTGTACTGCCTCAGTTTCACTGTGTTTTCGCTTCTTTCCCATTTGAAATCTCTAGAAAAAACAATTATAAGAAAAACTTAGTTCAAACCACAAAACCTACAAGACGGTATGCCTATGTCTTTTGTGTATAACAGTGGAGGGTTTAATATTGCAGAATGGAGAAAGGGTAAAGCAGCTAAGCTTAAACAGTTAAACCCTAGACCATAATAAATGGGTTTTGACATTCTGGGCCTAGGCCATATCGGTCCGGGCAAGCTACAGACCCACCCCTCTTGATACTATTAATATAGGGAACAATATATTTAGGATCATGCTATGTGTACATAGCATGATTCATAAACTTTCACATAATGGCCACGTGGCCGACTCCTATTGGAGGGGTGCCCTATGTACACATAGCATTATCCATATATTTATAAGTTGTTTACTTTACACCATTTCAAAAATACAAAAATAAGTTTCAAATTTCACAAATCAGATTTTTTTAATTTTTTATTTATGAAATAATGAATTATTAAATCAATTTATTATTAAATATTTAAATCTAAAATATAATTATCCCACCCCACCTCCACCACCCCTACCGTTCCGGAGACTATTCCGACTACCGTTCCGGTCACAACTTTTCTCCGACGACCATTCCACCGCCACTTTGTTCCGACGACTGCTCCAATTCTGACGTGTTCCAACTCTGGCAAAAATTTTTAGGTCACAATTCAAAATTTTCATAGGTCACAATTTATTCATCGGTCACAACTTAAGAATTTAAAAGTCTCAATTTGTTCATCGGTCACAGATCACAAAATTTGCAAGTCTCATTACTTATTTTATGGTCACAAACATCAAATTAATTGAACATAAATTATATTTAGGTCACAATTTATCAAATTATTGGTCACAAATTAATAATTTTTAGATCACACATCATGTATTGGTCACATTTTATCTAATTCATTGATCACATATTTTTATTGGTCACCAACCAACCAAATTATTGGTCACAAACAATCGAGTAATTTGTTACCACTACAAAAATCATTTGTGACCACCACTTTGTCATCACCAGCGACAACACCACCGTCATTGCCCAGTAGCAACATCAACACCTGAAGACCAACACCACACCCTCCCCAACACCACTGTCACCACCCCAAAACCACCATCGCCACGCGCACCGGCAACGCCTACCGCCAACGCAACACAAAACACATAAATCACACACAGAATACACAACCAACGCCGCCACCAACTTCAGATCCACAATTCGCAACGCCCGATCCACAACTAACACCACAGAATCACACCGTTTACGACCACCATCTGCATGTGCATGGATTCAAGTTCTTGTTGTCTATTGAGATAAGTTTGTGTTGATTTACTTGACACGGTTATTACACAAGACTAGCTGTAGCTATTTGTGTTAGCGAATAATTTTACTCGATATTGTGTCTACTTGACAGCGTAAAGGCGTATTTAGGCAATCGTTGAATAAATAGCAAGTACATGACTTGCAAAGATTAAAATGTAAATCAAAATCTTCAGGAATATGTACATATATAAAAAGAAAGAAAACTATTTCGATAACACGTTTGGTTGTGGACAATACTGAATCACAAAACCATGTTACAGAGGAATGTACACTAAATTGATCATGAACTTGAAATGCCTGCCTATCACATAAACTACCACACTCCCAGTTCCATGCCAGTATACACTGCCAGGATAAAATTAAATGAATTGCTAAAGAATTTTGTTTAGATTATCATGCACGTAACTCTACAATTGCCGATTACAGAAAATAAATCGGTTCCTTAAAATCTCCTTCACATTTTTTTCTTTCATTTTTTTCATCCTTTTTCAATGCCAAGTCAGGCAGGCTCCTAGAGCGAGTCCCAAATCCAACCGGCACAAGCACAAGAAACAAGAAAACTCACTTATATCACATATTCTCACCGGACATCTGTACAGATTTCATCAAATCCAACCTTAAATTCGAACTGGCAATCCAAAATTCTGGAAAGTCCTGATTTCCCCCCTAAGGCCTGCAGTTACAATGACCATACCCCAAGCTGACCTGTTTTGGATAAGCCCATTGGAGAAGTCAACACTAACACGAGGACTGTGATTCTTACAAGCAGAAAGAAGCTTTTCTTCCGGCCATGTTACTATTCTATCAAAGAGGCAGCTGTTTGTAGCACTAGAAATAATCCCGTTAAGTGGACTACCACTGCCCCTAGATCCCAATGGGGAGCTCTCGTTACCATTAGTCTCTTCAACTGGTGTGGGTGGATGGTTGTCTGTTGAAACCTCATCGAAATGACCATCTTGCCCTCCAGAACAAGTATCTTGAAATCCCCAGGTGTCAGCAATACCAGGCCAAGGGATCGCCACTGATACATCTTGACAGTGAAAATGCTCGAAAGACTGGGTCACAGTTACACCTTTGTTTCTATTCGGTCGTGATTCACCTTCATGCTTCCAGATGTAAACAGAAGAATCATCGCTGGCACATATTACATATCTTCCATTTGCCGTAATGGAGGCTGAGATTTGGCTGTTTGTGTTATGAAACCCTGTCAATGATTCAGCAGAAGATCTGTTGTTGGCTACAAGATTTGAAAATCTTCAAATGATACACAATTTGGCATGGGGATAGCTCCCAACAATGGCTTCAAACAGTTGCTAGTTACTACCAGAATAGGTAAAATTGAACTCTTGAAAACAGCAAAACAAAGAATTAAAAAAGAAATGCTTTACTCCCTCAAAAAGATGACATTTTCAGGTTTTAATTATAGTATGTAGTTGTAATAACTAACACCAACAAGCTCTCGCCAAGTATCTGAACTCGAAATAAGGCCTCCAAAAGAGGTCCTGGAGTAACAAAGTGATTTAGATCAAAGCTAAATAAGGTTCACATTCTGTAAGGGCAAATAATATAGGACAATGCAAGCCTAGATGCAAATGACGATCTGACAAGGGGAATATATTCAGATACTGGAGCTGGATAAAAAATATGAGAATTTTTAAAAGATTCAATGATCACTGGTGTACTCGGCTTACTTCTTGGGTGAAGTTGCTCGATTTAAAATAGAATATATTCGACTCAGCAAAACAAACCGCGTTCACTGATAGGAGGCACCAATGATCTATGTATCTTGATCCCAAATGTGAAAACTAAACAGTAATTCTTATGAGTTAGCCAGAAATAAACTGCAATGACCACAAACAAATTTAAAAAGTAAGAACGATCACATTGCAAAACCAAATGCCTTCAGAAGTTACAACTTTCACGAACTTCCACAAATTACCAACAACTACAACTGTAAGAATTTAGGAGAATCCTCTCCCACTTTCAAGTACTTGCAGAATTGTAATGCAGTGAAGTTGCATACCTTTGAACTTGTGAACAAGATCAACATCATCCACAACTCGAATTCGTGAATCTGCAGATGTAATGAGAACTTCTGATGAACTTCCTGGTGAAAACTGTTCCAAGAAAAATATCACTAATCATAAGACTAGATGGACGTGCACTTCATTTCTTAAAAATAAGAAAAGGCCATGTGCGGCTAAAGAAGCTGGTCTAAAGAAAATAAAGTGCATACAGTGCGAATATCCATTGAATTAATTACCTGGAAACCGGTAATTTTCTTATGATGAGATTTCTTCTTCTTATTCTCCAGATTGATCTCACATTTTTGCTGTAATTTATTTTCTGGAAACAGGAAAGCACGTAAATAAAAGGTGCACCCTTGAACAAAATGTTTCATTTAATTAACATGAAGTTATAATCTCAAACCTGTTGTGTCGTATAAGCGGCAACTCCCCTTGTATGAGCCAACTAGTGCACCCTTCAACATCAACAACAATATCTTTAACAACAGGAGCATGTCCATAAGGTAAGCATTCATGCTCTAACTTACTGAGACAACATAAATCAAGTAGTAGTTACAATAATCACAGTACCAAACCTGGCCATCTGGTCTATAGCAAGCTGCAGTGACCATTTCATGCAGATCACTCCAATCAACAACCTGGTGATCAGGAATGCTCCATATGCGCACCTTGCCATCCAGAGATCCACTGATGAAGTATCTATCATCAACAGGATTAAACTGGATGCAGGTTACTGTGTCAAGGGAAATCCAGAAGACATTGTAATCAGTCAATTAATGAATTAACATTTAACCATATTCATTCAACTAGAAGTAGCAATGTGTCAAAAGTTATATAACTATGCAGAGTTCAGGTATACAGGAAAGAAAGAGAATTCAGGAATACAGGGATTAAAAAAATTCAGGCATATTGGGAAGGAAAAGTACCATAAGCATAATATTACACAAGAAATACAGATGCTATGACGTTATGCAAATCACTATTGAACAATTAATAAGCATGAAAATCTCAATAATAACCCTATCAGTTACTGAACTGTTTCAATCCTGAAGTGCACAACTAAGACCATCTCAAGAAACAGAATCTGATAGTTTAAGTCAACCTTGTAAACCAACTTTTCATATTAGGTTTGTCTCCAGCTTGTTTTTCTTTTTTTAACCACATTCCTGTAGATATATCAAGATCTTATATCCTTTAGATAAGTTGTGTCTCCCCCAAAACAATCTTTTTATAGGATCCCATTGGAAAAATAGCAACTCTTGTTATCTTCTCTGGTCTCCTTCCAACAACTCTTCTCAATCCTCCAAAACTCCTTTCCCTCATCCCTTACTGTCGCCAAAGGAAAACCCCAACAAGAATAGTAGCTGAAAAGTCCCAAGTGCCCTTTGCTTCCAACAGGTACCAGACTTCCCATGCAGCTTCACAAGCACAAAAATTGGCATATCATTGGTACATATCCAGCTGCTTATATGCGTGGCTTAAAAGGACAAATCCAAGAAGAGAGATTCCATCCTCCCAACCCTCTTCGCTTTTCAATAGAGTAAAGTTTTGGCAGGAACCGTAAACTTTATAGCATAAAGACTATTAAGATTAAAAAAACTTGTCCAGTAAGGTAATGATCTCAACAATACCTTTAGATCAGTCTGCTAACCAACCAACACCCCCACCCCTCCCAAAAAAGAACAAAAATGAAATAAGCATTGAGGGAAATAACTTTTCTAAATTTAAAAACAAAAAAAAAAATCGAATAAAGTAATATAGAATACAGATAATTACCATAGTCACTGTGCGAAAAAATCTTTAAACAGGACTTGCTTGACAAGTCCCACAGCCGCACTGTTTTATCCATTGAAGAAGAGAGCAATTGCTGGAGAGAAAAGAAAGCCATAAGTGAGATGTCTTGACTAAACCTTTGCAAGTGCTCAACTTAAATGCAGGCAATCAATTCGGTGAAGGGAAACATAAATGAAGAGGTGAAAAGTGATTTCTTATGGAAGAATGTGGTATTTAAAAAATGGAGATCAGTAAGAATGTTAACAAGCAAGAGAAGACTCTACCACTACTTAACATTGAGAACAACAAATCTGGAATATCTAAAATGTTCCTAGACAAGAAAGGGGTGAACTCCACAGAATCATGAGGCCTAAAATGTTACAGTTATAAGCAATCTTGCACATCAACTAATGGCTTCTCTTTTATTGTGAATGAATAAGGAAAGACAAGCCAAACCATCATTTTTCTTGAGAACACAAAAAACTCGTTTGTTATTAAACTCACTATAATTCACGCATAAGAAAACAAGTTATTTATTTGACCTATAGAAGCACACGTCACATCCCCATCACTCAATAACACGAAAAGAGACCAGGGAACAACGTTCAGAAAAGGGAAATAACTTGTACACCTACTTATCAGACATTTCTTCATATCAAACTATTAGCACATAGCAAACTTCCAGCCAACAGGTTAATCAACAAAATAGTATCAGCTCTAATTTTCTTAGTAGCCAACAAATATTGCCCCTGGTTACTTTTCTTTTGGAAAATTGCCACTCATCACCGTTTTTTGGGCAACATACATCTAAAAACCTTACGCAAATTGAAATCATAAACCAATCTCCCTTCTCTTCAATAAGTCATACACTCGTATCATGGTGTTCTAACTTAAACCAAACAACAGAAAAAGAAAATATTTCTGCACTTCATAATCTACCTTGCAACTTCAGGTTCATTCCCTTTTCCCTTTTCAAATAATGGAGTTTAAATACTAAACCTTGAGCTACTTGCTAAGCACTCACTTCAGTTTCACTCTTGTTATCTTCACAAGGGAACACTTAAATATGTATTAAGTGAAAACTCCTGCAATTGTTATAGTCATGTCAAAGGAGTTTTACTATCTTATTCAAGACATATATTTGTCACTGCATCGCATGTGTAACTTCAATAAAAGTTCCCGTGGGAATAACCTGCCTGATTTAGAGGCCAGGCTAAGCATAAAAAGTTTACTTATAAGTAAATAAGTAAGTTTTCATATAAGTTATTCTTTTATTGATCAAACTTGGAAAAAAGTTGCTAATCCTGACAAAAATGTAATAATTACTTCAAAAAAGTAAATTTTTTTTTACTTAAAATAAAAAGAAAGTAAGTCATCTAAACCTGTTCGGAGATGCAAACATTTACTTTTTTTTTAACTTAGCCAAACACGCTCATGACCTGCTCATTTTGTTTTTTTTCCCTGTCTATGGATTTCGGGCAGGATTAGAAATTTATAGTTAGCTTCTTCAATATGATTCATCTGTATATTAAACCTTGGAATTTGTATTGCAATGGACTAACATATCAAGTGAAGTCCAAACCATTATATTATGAGGAACATTAACTATCTAGATCAGATATGTGATGATATTAAACAAGAAGCTATATACTTTTCCCAAGGCACCCTGCATATTATTCATAGGTAATTTGGTGTCTCTGCACCAGCCTGTTAAACTCAAGCAGAATGAATATTTTTGATCAAGTTCATTTTTTGGTTTTTTCTTCGAGTGGGGGCAGGAGGTCGAAGGAAGACATGGGGATCCCCACAAGTGTACCTCGTATAAGTTATGAATTTCAATTTCATCACATACAATCTATAATGTATCAGAGAATACTTGACAATTAACCTCACATATCAAGTCCGTTATAATATTTCATGAGGATGGAAGCCACTAGGCATCTCAAACAAGGCTTACAACCTCCCATACCTTTGGGAATTTTAATTGCTGAATAACATTTAGTACATGCTTTTTAAATTTTATAAACATGTCATCTACAGAGTAGGTGCTCTGAAGCAGTTCTCTGACTGACCAATGCATGAATGAACCAGGGAAGACACAACATCCAAAAAATGCTTACAGCATTTATTTTTGGAGCATTGTTTTCATAAGCCATATCATGACTTCAATTAGCTTGAAATTCTTCAAGCACAATAATGATAAAAACCTTATGTATCACTTAACTTCTCAATCAACAAATTGCCTACTGTTTGGAACCACTAAAAGAAAATTACAAAGATACCGAAACACGTGATGGGTTGCTTTAGACTTATTAAATGAACAAAAAATTGTTTCAATGTAGATTCAACTTTCAAGAAAATAAAAAATATCAGATATCATAACAAGTCCCACAAACCCAGCGAGTAACATAAAGAGCTCAATCAATTTATTATTGCTCCATTTTGACATTCTAACTAAACATGGCGGATAGAGTCTCTTATTGACTTCTTATTATTTCCTTGCCGGGAAACATCATTGCTTATTCACTTGAATACCAAAAATAAACTGTACTCCTGGGTATGACTACTTGATCAGTAAAACTAATGTAAGATAAATCTTGTGGATAATGGAAGATTGATAAGCTCGACTATGTGCCGTCCTTCTTATACAGATAGCAAGACGTTGTGTACATTGCATGAACAGATTATTTAAGAGTCTAATAATCTTTGCGTGTTTTTTTATTTGAATGACACGAGCAATTTCAGTCTTCAACTGTAAATAAAAAATAAGGAAAACTCCAACTTGTTTCTCAAATTGATGGAAGGGCAGAATAAAACATCTCGAGGAATTTGAAAACTAACCTGTGACTTGGACCACGAGAGATTTAACACATCATCCAGATGTCCCTGAAATGAACAGATAGGTTTCTCCGAAAGGGTAAAAATCGTCTCTGGAACCAAATTCTGTTCAAAGCTCACCGATTTTCTGCTCATAGACGATCTCCCTCTTCTCCTCTTCTCTGAATGGCTGTCTAATTTTGGTGACATTGACGAAGGCTCTGGTGATCCATTAGCCTGAAACAGAAGATTAAAATTCCAGTCTTCCAGTTTATCCAACAACAAATCACCCTTCCTCTCTGTTTCGGAAACCTGCCACACGTAGATCACGCAGTCCTCACCAGCACTAGCAAGATACTTGCCGTCCAAACTAAACTTTATAGTCCAAATTGACCCATTGTGTGCCTGTATCTCCTGGCTCTTGTATACTGCCGTAAGTTCTTTGACAGACTTCCCATATTGTCGAACCCGAATTCTTTCAGGCCCATGAAAAGAAATATCCTGGCTATCATCTGTAGCGGAGCTCGATCTCCTCCCACCTTTCTCGGATGATGTATCCCTCTCGTCACTACTACGTCTCTCCTTATGCCCTGTGACAGAACTCGCTACATTTTTTATGCTCTTCAACCAACTACCTCTCTTCTTCAACATAGATCCACCCCCAAAGCCCCCATTCGCATTTGCAGACAGATCATCCTTGTTCCCATCCTCCACATTCTGCCTCCTCAGTAACTCTTGCACGATGGGAGATGTCCCGACACACATCTCAGAGAACTCTTCCATGGTCAACT
Source organism: Fraxinus ornus (assembly GCA_903798235.1). Classification (NCBI taxonomy): domain Eukaryota; kingdom Viridiplantae; phylum Streptophyta; class Magnoliopsida; order Lamiales; family Oleaceae; genus Fraxinus; species Fraxinus ornus. The sequence goes on from CAIGRF010050681.1 coordinate 47,406, forward strand.
GTCTCCCTGTATCCACTTCCTTAATCTTTTTCCACATCCCATCCTCCCTCACCTCATTCACCACAAACTCCTTCCCATTATCCAGATTCTTTATCATACACACTGCACTAACATTGTCTGCCCCAGTACTCTCCTTGTCCAACTCCTCATTCCCCAAAACTGGTAAAGATTCACTAAAGCTCCCATTACGCATGGAATCCGTTCTAATCTTCCCTTTCGGCGGCTTATTTGGGGAAACCACACTGCTCACGGGCAAACTATTGTGGCTTCTTGATTTCTTGACGTTGTCATGGCAGCTTTGTCTATGGCTCTGATGATCATTATTTACAGATAAACGAATCCCACCAGTACCCTCATTGACTGGTGAGGCAGTAGAAGTTGAATTAATCAGATGAATTTCAGAACTCGAGTTACACTCCCCCTCCGATTTTGATCGGACAATCCCAGATACTCTACTATTATCATTATCATAATCAGTATTATTAACGATATCACTATCTCTAGGAGTCTTGGAATTGTTTTTATTATTCTCGACGTAAGAAAAGGTCTCACCAGGGTTTATCAAGAGATCAGAAGAGATGGATCGGTTAAAGAATTCTGGTCGGGCGGAGGGCGCGAGGGAAGGGCGGTGGCGGAGGAGGGAGGGGTCATTGGTGAGGCCCATCCGGTGCAGGAGGCGGAGTCGACGTTCCTCAACGGAGGAGGGTTGGGAGATCCAAAGGTCATAGTTGTGGAACACCCCCCTGGGAAACCTGGGGACCGGTTCAGGTCTGACGGCATTGCTGTCTGGCGATGCACCGAAGCTGAAATTCGGGTTGGGTTCCTCTTCAGAATCCGAATTGGAGGGGGAGCAGGAGCAGGAGGTGTTGGATGACGAAAGCAACCGGTCTAGGGAATCGTGAAAACAGTCTTCGTCTTCTTCTCGTTCTCCAGCTTTGCTCATCGTTCTTTTCCCATCGATGATGGCCCGAGTCACATTGCCCGCTCAAACTCCCACTCGGTCAGCAGGGCCGGGCCGGGCCAGCGCAGGGCCGATCCTGATTCTCAAAACTCAGGTTTTTTCTGCAATATTTCAATGGCGGATTGTAGAGCGTAGATCCTATTGTGGTTGGTTGCAGTCGTAGAGATAGAAGGAGAGGGTGAACCAAAACGATGTCGTGTAATGTGATGGGATACTTTTTTTATCATTATGTGCGTGTGAGGGGTTAAAATGAAATGAAATTATGTGGTTGGGGGAATGAAATAAATCGGGAGTTTTGTTCTTTTTGAATTGAATGTGCGTGCTTAAATCCGCAGTTTGTTGTGTGTTGGATATAGTTCAGAATAATTCCATCATTCACGAGACTGTATTTTTAAATTATACAAGAATATTCATGAAGTTTAGCATTGAATTGAGCTATTAGAAAGAGGATAGCAATAAAATATTTGATTTTATAACATAACTTATTAATGTTTAGATCTCGTTAGTTGATTTTTCATCCACATACGTCTAACATTTACTATGGAGACAGTAAAAATGATAATATTTAAAGATATTGACAGAGTAAATCTGTAGAACGAGATAATCATCATATCATGTAATATCGAACACATTACATAATAATTTACGAACGTTGACGAGTATATGTAGACCCAATTAGCCACGTGAATACTAGCCAACCTCGTTCAATCTAGTTGATTGGTTCTTAAATGTGTGAAAGAAGACAAGTCACTAAATCCACACAAGTAGACTCTCGCAGATACACTTGCACGAGGCAAAGCAAATTATTTTTAGAAAATATGGTACATTCTTCGAATTGAGTCCATATACTATAGATATATGACAAAATATTTTATTGTTACAAGTAAAATAAGAAAGCGTTTATTCTCATGACTTGTCATCATGAACGTGTAAAAAATAAGAAAAAAGCTATTTGTACAGCCATTAGGGGGGCTGAACTGAAGCCCTTCTCAAAAAATAAACATTGTCACCATCATATTGGTTTTATCGATTTAACACCCTATTTGATGCACATTAAAATGGAAATAATGTATATTTTTGTGTGATGTGATGGTGAATATGTGGTTGAAAAAGAAGGAAAAGCTATGATGTGATGGAAAATATTATTTTATTGAAAAATGTGTAATTAAAAATAAGTAGAAGAATGAAAATGAAAATTATAATGTGATTCAAATAAAGACTTACTCTGTTAGTCTATATATAGTACTAAATGTGAATATAATATTATTCATAGAAAAAAGCTATTGTGACGGGGTTGGGGACCAACCAAAAAATAGGGGCGCCAAGTGGTGCCCCCTACTGGAGGGCCAAGGTCCCCAACCTGTTACAGTGGCAGGCTCTTATTCATAAGATTTTTTGACAAATCAATCTCATGGAGCGTATATAAAAGTAAGAGGAAATTACATGGGTCCAGGTATTTAAACTTTCTAATTCAAAAATCATGTACAAATTTTATTTAATCAAAAATCAGGTATGAATTAAATATTTAAATAATATTATAATACCAATATTTCAACCCTAATTCATTTTCTACAATTCATTTTCTCTCACACTCTCCTCTCTCTCCATAGGCGA
>CAIGRF010050742.1:5861-16185 GCA_903798235.1 Fraxinus ornus
TTTTTTTTTTTTTTTTTTTTTTTTTTTTCAGTTTCTTGTTCTATAAATACATGGTTTATTCATTATAATATTCAACTCTTGATTATAAGAATAAATTGATATCTTTTTTTTGCCCACATTTTTTCTCTTTTCTTTGCACCCTTTTTTGTTTTCTTAAATATTCGATTGTTCGTTGTCAAATTTATGCACCTGCATCACAATCATATTACTTTATATCTACAGTTAACTTGATCATTAGAGAACCCTAATGTGAGCACAGAGTCGAGTGTGTCAAAGTCAAGCCCGGGAAAAGATTTGTTCATTATCAAAGGAGATCCGATAACACGGTCGAAAGCAAAGTGGGTGAAAGAGGTGATGAGATTGCTTGCTCAAGTTACGGTTGACAAAACATCGATCATACAAGGAAACAAGTTTCATGTTGGGCTCGAGAGAAGAAACCAAATGAATCAACATAATTCAAGCAGCGAACGAGAAAGCTGTTTGGGACAACTATACGGTCGCATAGCTGTTCAAGTCATGCGACCGTATGCCCCTTCACCGAAACTCCAAAGGAGAGTTTCAGCTTATCTATGCCACCACATAGTTCATTCTGGTCATGAATTTTTTCAAATTTCACGTAATCTTCTATTCAAGTTAAAACTCTATTTTCTAATATATTTTACTATTTTTTTGGCTTAATTCTGTTTTTAGCTAGGTTTTATGAGTTTCCTATAAATATGACTAATTCTTTTCATTGTAAGACACAATATTATTATTGAGATTTATTGAGAGGAAATTTTGTTTTTTAATTCTTGTTCTTCGTTAGACAAATCACGAACTTATCAAGATCATACTTGTAGCGTTCAAATCAACCGGGTGAAATTNTTTCTTGTGTTCGATTTCAATCTAATCGTGGGTTTCGTAGTTCTTCGTTGCGTGGGTTCACATCAATTGGTATCAGAGTTTAGGCTCCAAAATCAAGGTTATATCATTTTCCTTTTTCGTTTGAGTCTTTATTTCCTTGCGTTCTTCGTGTTCTTCTATTCAAGTATTTTGATCCGTAATTTTTCTGTCAAAAATTCAAAAGTTGTTTTTCTGCTCATTTTGTGTCCAAATCAACTTCCCATTTCTTTACCGATGTCATAGTTGAATTACGAGTAAAAAAGTTCAAAAAAGAAATCCGAAAATTTAGATATTATGTGAAGATTCATATTCAAAAAAAAAAATATTTGTTATTATTTATCTCGAAAATTGCCAGCCAATTACGTATCATTATGTCAAACTCAAGAACCACTTTCTTAAATTCAAATTCTATTCCGATTATCCAATTCAATTCCTTTTCTTTCTGAGTCTTCCAAACTTCCAAAATCTCACTCAAAACCCCATTTTGAATTATACGGGAATAATTACTGGTTGTTTTTGAATTTGTCATTTGAAGCACTTGAGCGAAAGCATTGAGTGGAAAAGGCAGAGTGGTGAGATAAATAGAAAAAAAAAGACAAATTGAGCGATACAAGAGCGCACATATGTGAGGCAAAAATAAATTTTAGATTTAGGGTGTAAAACAAGGACGGATCAACACCAGGCCGAAACAACAACCAAATCAACATGTCGGATGAGATGATATAGGGTTTGAATGATTATTTGAAGATGTGCATGATAGACTGGATAGACAAGACACGGAGCTTGCCAACTTGCGTAGGGGAGATCCAAATATACGGAGAAAGGGAATGCGGGAGCCTGTGATAAAGGTGTGTGAAGAATATGATTATGGGAGTGATGTAGATTATGAGGCAGTAATCAAGGCTAAAATGGGTAGGATGAGAAATAGAGGAGTTAGGCTTGAACGAAGGGGTCGAAACTTGGTTGGAGATGAGGTAGATGAGAATATAGGCAACATAAAAATGTCCATTACACCATTCAAAAGGTTGAATTGATCTTTGACTGCCACAACTATTCGAAGGAGAAGAAGGTGAAGAAAGTGGTCCTTGAATTCATTAGCAATGCAATCACTTTGTGAGATCAAGTGGTGACAACGAGGAGGAGAAATACGGAACAACCGATCAATACATGGGAGGACTAGAAAGCTATCATGCAGAAGAGGTTTGGAACTAATCACTACTACAGAGAGTGTCACAAAAAACTAAGCCTCCACCAAGGATCGAAGAGTATGGAGGCCTATCACAAGGAGATAAATTTGTTGATGATTAGGGTGCATGTGGAGGAGGATTGGGAGGCCACCATGGCTAGGTTTTTGAACTGGTTGAATAGTGGAGCTGCAACACTATGTGGAATTAGAAGACATGATACACATGGCTATGAAGGTGGAGAGGCAATTGAAGAGGAAGGGGACCGTAAGGTACTCATCGGGTACTTTTGGTTCTAACTCATCCCTGAAATCGAAGTAGGACAACAACAAAAGAGATGGGGTTGTTTCTAGGGGTAAAGCTAAATTACCGAAGGAAAAGGAAGAAACGGCTAGCAAGAAAATGGAATCCCAGCTATCAAGGAGTCGAGACATCAAATGCTTTAGGTGTTTGGGGTTGGGACATATCGATTCTCAATGTCCAAACAAAAGAGCGATGAATTTGTGGGATAATGGAGATGTGGTAAGTGGAGTTGAGAGTGATTATGAAGGCATGCCGAAATTAGAGGAGGCTAGTGATGGAGGCAGAGTGAAATATGTTGTTGGTGAGCTATTGGTCATGAGGTGAGCTCTTAACACTCAAATCAAGGTGAATGACTTGAAGCAACAAAATATTTCCCATAAATGGTGCCATATCAATAATAAGGTATGTAGCATGGTTATTGATGGTAGAAGTTGTACAAATGTAGCTGGCACTAATCTAATGGAAAATTTGGGATTAACTATGCTTAAACACCCTAGGCCTTATAGGTTACAATGGTTGAATGAAGATGGGGAAGTCAAAGTGAATAGAAGGGTGTTAATAAATTTTTCAATTGGTAGTTATCATGTTGAAGTATTATGTGAAGTCATATCTTGTTGGGAAGACCATGGTAATATGATAGGAAGGTGATACATGATTGGTATAAAAATATGTACATCTTTGTAAAGGGTGGAAAGTACACTTACACCATTAACACCGGCATAAGTTTATGAAGACCAAATCAAACTAAAAAATGAGGAAGAAAAGAGACGGAAATAGTTAGAGAAAAAGAAAGAAAACAAAGAGTTTGAAAGTAAGAGAGAAAATAGTGAGGTGACTAAAAGAGAGAAGGGCCACATGAGAGAAAAAAAGGGTCTTCCGAAAGGAAAGAAAAGTCAAGAGAAAATTTCTTTGCAAAAGAGAGTGAGTTGAAAAGAGCGATAGTGGAAGACAGTAAATAACTTTGTTGGTGTACAAGGAGTCATTCCTCAATTTTGAGGAATCTAACCTACCCTTCCTAGTTTTGCTATTTCTTTATTACAAAAATTTGGACATGTATTCCCGGAGGAGGTGCCTAGTGTGTTGCCACCCATTCGAGGCATTGAACACCAAATTGACTTTGTACCCGACGCAGTCATTCCAAACTGACCACCTTACCGAAGTAATCCTAAGGAGACAAAGGGACTTCAAAGACAAGTAGAGGAGTTGATGAGCAAAGGGTATGATAGGGAGAGCATGAGTCCATGTGCCTGCCAGTCCTACTTGTGCCCAAGAAGGATGGATATTGGAGAATGTAAGTGGATTGCAAGACCATCAATAATATAATGGTAAAGTATTGTCATTCTATTCCTAAGTTAGATAATATGTTGGACGAATTATTTGATGTATACATATTCAGCAAAATTGATCTTAAAAGTGGTTACCATCAAATTCGAATGAGGGAAGGTGATGAGTGAAAAACCGCATTTAAAACTAAATATGGCTTGTATGAATGGTTGGCCATGCCGTTTAGACTCATTAATGCAACGAACACTTTTATGCATTTGATGAACCATGTTTTGCGTGCATTTATAGGCAAGTTTGTTGTGGTTTACTTTGATGACATTTTAATATACAATAAGGACCTCAATGAACATATTGAACATTTGTTGTGTGTGCTACTTTTTAAGATAAGAACAATTTTTTGCTAACTTTTAAAAGTGCACATTTTGTATGCAAAATGTTCTGTTTCTTGGATATGTGGTTAGTGCTAAGGGAATTGAGGTAGATGAAGAGAAAATAAAAGCTATTAAATAATGACCAACACCTAAAAGTACAACTGATGTAAGAAGTTTTTATGGTTTGACTAGTTTTTATAGGAGAATTTTAAGGGATTTTAGCACACTTACCACACCACTCACTGAAGTTGTTAAAAAGAATGTGGGTTTTAAATGGGGTGATGAACAAGAGTATGCATTCAATACTATTAAGGATAGGTTGTGTGAAGCACCGATTTTAGCACTACCTAATTTTGACAAAACCTTCGAGATTGAGTGTGATGCATCAAGTATAGGCATTGAAGCAGTTTTGATGGAGGATAGGAGGCCGATAGTTTATTTCAATGAAAAGCTAAGAGGAGAAGTACTCAACTATCCTACATATGACAAGGAGCTTTATTCACTTGTTCGAGTTTAGGAGACATGACAGCATTACCTTGGCCGAAGGAGTTCGTGATTCACACTAATCATGATTCATTGAAGCATTTGAGAGGTCAAGATAACTTGAACAAAAGGCATGCTAGATTAATGAAATTTATTGAGACATTTTTCTATGTCATCCGTACAAACAATGTAAAGAAAATGTGGTGGCGGATGCATTGTCCCGAAGGTATGTGCTTCTTACTTCTTTAAGTGCGAAGTTACTTGGTTTTGAGTACATTAAGGACACATATGTGAATGATTTAGACTTTTCCAGCATATATGAATTATGTAATAAGGGTGCGGTAGACAGATTCTTTAAGCATGAGATTTATTTGTTTCAGGGAAAATAAATCATGTTTCCTAATTGTTCCATGCATGAATTGTTGGTTAGAGAAGCACACAGTGGGGAATTAATGGGTCACTTTAGGGTTGCAAACACTTTAGAAATGTTAGGGAAACATTTTTATCGGCCTAAAATGAGGATTGATGTAGAACAAACTTGTGATCGATGCATAACTTGTAAACAGGCTAAGTCTAAGGTTATATCATATAGATTCTATACTCCTTTACCCGTTCCTAGCGAACCTTGGGTTGATATCTCCATGGATTTTGTTTTATGTTTACCTAGGACTAAAAGGGGTCGGGATTCAATATTTGTAGTGGTCAATAGGTTTTCTAAGATGGCGTATTTCATTCCATGTCATAAAATCGAAGATGCCACTAACATAGTTGATTTGTTCTTTAAGGAAATAGTGCGTTTACATGGGTCCCTAAGAGTATAGTGTTGGACAAATATGTTAAATTTCTTAGTCACTTTTGACAAGTTTTGTGAGGTAAGTTAGACACAAAATTGTTGTTTTCTACTACATGTCACACACAAACTTATGGGCAAACCGTCGTAGTCAATAAGACTATGATGCAATTGTTGCGTACTGTGGTTAACAAAAAATTGAAAAATTGGGAATAATGCTTACTTTTCGTTGAGTTTGCATACAATAGGGCTATACAGTCTACTATTTCATGTTTATTGTTTGAAATTATTTATGATTTTAATCCACTAACACCATTGGATTTAATCCACTAACACCATTGGATTTAATTTCCTTACCTGTGAATGAACGTGGTACTTTAGATGGGAAAAAAAGGCCGCAATGGTGAAGTCACTCCATGAGAAGGTGAGATTGCAAAATGAAAACAAAAACAAGCATTATGCGTCACAAGCTAATAAGGACCGAAAGAGCGTTTCATTTGAATCTAGTGATTGGATTTGGGTATATTTGAGAAATGAGCACTTTCTATAGCAAAGGAAATCAAAGTTGCAGCCACAGAGAGATGGACAGTTTCAAGTTCTCGAGAAAATCAATGACAATGCATACAAGCTGATTCTTCCTAATGAGTATAATATTTCAGCTACTTTTAATGTATCTGACCTCTCTCTCTCTCTCTCTCTCTTTGATACAAGTACAGATTCGAGGACAAATCCTTTTGAAGAGGGAGGGGATGATGTGAGCACAGTGTCGAACGTGTAAAAGTCAAGCCTGGGAAAGGATCTGTTGATTATCGAAGGAGGTCCGTTGACATAGTCAAGAACAAAACGGGTTGAAAAGGCTATGAGTTGCTTGCTCAAGCTACGGTGGACGAAACATCGATCATAACAAGCAAGGGAACAAGTTTTATGTTGGGCTCGGGAGAAGAAATCAGATGGATCAACATGATACAAGCAGCAAACGAGGAAGTTGTTTGGGACAACTATGGGGTCGCATAGTTGTCCAGGGTATGTGACCGCATACCCCTTTATCGAAACTCCAAAGAGGAGTTTCAACTGATCTATGTGACTGCATAGAGTTACACTATGCGGCCGCATAGTTCATTCTGATCGCGAATTTTTTTCAAATTTCACGTAATCTTCTATTTAAGTTAAAACTTTATTTTGAAATATTTTTTGCAAATTTTTTGCTTAATTCTATTTTAGCTAGGTTTTATGGGCTTCTTATAAATAAGACCCGTTGTTTTCATTATAAGACACAACATTATTATTGAGATTTATTCAAAGACAAATTTGATTTCGAATTGTTGTTCTTCGTTGGATAAATCGTGAACTTATCAAGATTCTTCTTGTGGCGTACAAATCAGCATCAATGGTCATCAACCCCTTTTCTTAATGGTCTTGGTGTTAATGAATTGTGTTCGAGTGTACAAGTAGTACATGTTGACCCCGAAAAATTGTCATGATACATGGCCAACATAATAATATTCCACGTAGATCCTTCTTGCGTACGGTAACACAATAATAGTCACTTGTGGCCTTTTTCAGTGGAGGTAAAAGCGGTCGTGAACACTCCAATGGTCAATTTAGTAATTTCGTAATCGAAAAGTGACGTTCGACGGTGAGGTGATCATCAAAATGTGGCTGAGTGTATGTGTAAGTGTGTGGTCTCTAGAGTTTGAGGATTATCTTTAAGGCCTGAAATTAGAGAGGAAAAAAGGGTCCCCTCATTTACCTTAGTAAGAGAGTATTTATACTAAGAGGAAGGGAGAGGAGAACCGTTAGATGTAGGGACATGTGGCTTTGGATCTCGGGCATATCATTCCTTTATAGGTGTCAATCTATCTATCTATAGGTCGGCGAATATTAAATGTTTCCTGACATATCAGTGTAAATTGACCGTTTGGAGTCTGCTACACGTCCCATCAACCAGGCTAAGGATTTGATTTGGGGAGATCCTCTTGTAAAAGATCTTGGTAGGTATGGAAAAGTAAGTATGGGATGTGGCGAATGTGAAGTGCGGGCCTTTGCATCCGTTGTGTGTGGCTGATGTGTTCGGATCGTCTATAAGGTGAGAAATAGCATTTCAGTTTAGGGTATTAGATTCGATTCGTCCAATACAAATTCAGTCCGTCTGACACGTGAAAGCATGAAATCAATCGTACACACGTGGCGAATGGACTGGATACGTGAGGTGGAGGGCCTTTGAAGGCCCGTAACAACAGTCCCTTAAGTCTGTGTATAGATATTTATATAATGCATGGACTTTATTGATGTAGCTATATTATGTTATTTTATGGGGTGTACATGTTAGTTGTTGTAGAAGAGACAAAAAGGTATGCAGAAGTGTTGTCCTTGCCGAAGGATGAAGCGTTCAGTATTAGCAACTTTGAGAAAAGTTGTGGTAGAAGCAAAGGCCGGCAGAAAGACGAAGCGTTGGGTGATAACAACTTTGGGAAAACTTGTTGCTGAGGCGAAGTCCTTGCTGAAGTGAAGGACTGGTTGAAGGACGAAGCATTGGGTGATAGCAACTTTGGGAAAATTTGTTGTAAAGGCGAGATCCTTGCTAAAAGGTGAAGAGTTGAATGATAGCAACTTTAAGAAAAGTTGTGGCAGAAGCAAGGCCTGGCTGAAGGAGGAAGTGTTAAGTATTGGAAACTTTGGGAAAAGTTGTTGTATAGGCGAAGTCCTTGCTGAGTAGACTACTTAGGGCTTCATGCTAATAATTTGCAGTTTTCACGTCTTCCCAAGGCAATCATGAGGACGTCGCTTGCTTCCAAGGCATACCTCCTAGATAATAAATGGTAATCATGGCAATGGCTAGACAATTTCAAGGCGACGCGTTAGGGTAGGGGCGTGAAGCACATCGCTTCATCAGGACCATTGGCTTATGTGACTTTTGGGTTTAATGATGATGATGTACTTTTGAATGGCCCAGATGTGATCAGTGATAATCTAATGGCTAGGATGAATTGGCAATACCTATAGAAGGCCAAACCCCACCATTTCACAGTTTTACTTTTGCAAAAATTCTCTGATTTTCCCTTCTTCTCCATTTTGCTTTCCTTTTCTCCGATGACCAAGACTTTGAAACTCCGACAACTAATCCTTCTTTCGACGCGTTAGGTAACATTTTCTCTTTCTTCGCTCCATTCTTCATTTTCTAGCTTTCAAGATTCGAACGAATGGCCATTGAGAGGTCTAGGAACACTACCACGAGCGAGGAAAGGTGAAGCGTGGGGAGTTCTACCTTTAGGGAACCCATAATCATCACTTCAGACGAACTAGGTAGGGCCATTAGGTCGGGTGAGAATATATGGAGACTACCAACCCTCCGTAGACATTTAGAAAAAAAGGGGGCCCTCTGATTACCCCTCCAACATTACCCCAAAAATCTTAACTAAGTGTAAACGGGTCTTTAGGATCCAAGATAGTATATAACTAATAATTCTTGACATGCCCTTTAGTCTCTTCCATTCCATTTACTTTCCCAAAGTGTAGCTGGAGGTGAAAAGAGTAAGGGGTGGCACTACTTGACCCGCTGGAGATCCCACTCCCCATTTGTGGTGAGGATGCCCTCTTCAGTGAAGAAGTGGATGAGGTCATGGTTTTGGGCAGTTAGGAGATGGAATACAATGGAGAATGACCCCATAACTCCTCTTACCATCCCTAACTCTTACTCTTCAGCCAGTAAGTTACCTTTTCTAGCTGAGGTAGTAAATACTTCAATTTATCTACTAAACAGGCTGCCTTCTAAAGCTTTGGATAAGTTGACTCCTTATGAGGCCTGGTATGGAGTTAAGCCAAATGTTTCTCATTTGAAAGTGTTTGGAAGTGTGTGCTATATGCATATACCTTATGGCAAAAGAGATAAGTTAAGCCAGGAAGCTGAGGCAGGAGTTCTGGTTGGCTATTGTGATGCTAAGGGTTATAGAGTTTATAATCCTCAAACCAACAAAGTTGTTTCCATTAGAGATGTCAAAATAGATGAAAGTTCTTCATGGAATTGAGAGTCAAATGCTGTAAATAAATCCGAGACTCTAAGACTGATTTCTCAAAATGAAGATGCGAGTAATGATGAAGAAGAACTGGAAGATGAAGCTGAACTTGAGGGTGAATCAGATTTAGAAAATGAAGCGATAAGAACCATATCACTTTAGGATATTTATGCCACCTGCAATTATGCAATTCTGGAGCCTGCAACCTATAATGAAGCAGCTCATTCCAAAGATTATATAGAAGCTATGAATGAGGAACTTAAGGTAATTGAAAAGAATAACACTTGGTTGCTTGTTGACATACCAAGAAACAAAAATGTCATAGGAGTTAAGTGGGTATTCAGAACAAAGTTGAATGATGATGGCTCAATTAATAAGTTCAAAGTTAGGCTAGTTTTAAAAGGCTATGCTCGGCAGTTTGGAATTGATTTTACTGATACGTTTGCTCCTGTTGCCAGACTTGAAACAATAAGATTGTTATTTGCAATGGCTACTCAATAAAAATGAAAGATATATCAGTTGGACATCTAAATGAGGAGATCTTCATTGAGCAACATGAAAGCTTTGCCAAAGAAGGAGAAGAAGATAAGGTGTATTTACTGAGGAAAGCCTTATATGGCTTGAAGCAGGCACTAAGAAGTTGGTATAGCAGAATTGACAGTCATCTCAACAGCCTTGATTTCAGCAAGAGTGTTAATGAACAAACACTATATATCAAACCAGTGGAGGAGGATTTGCTTATCATTTCACTCTATGTAGATGACCTTTTAATCACAGGAAGTAATGCAGCTTTTATTGAAGAGGTAAAGGATGAGTTGAAGAAGGTTTTTAAGATGACAGACTTAGGAGAAATGAAATACTTCCTTGGAATGGAGATTGATCAAACAGAGGATGGTATTTTTGTTTGCCAAAAGAGGTATGCTAAAGAAGTTCAATATGGAGAATTGCAAGTCAGTTAACACTCCTTTAGTTCAAAGTTTAAAGGTGATGAAGGATGATGGTGCAAAGAAAATT
>CAIGRF010050806.1:0-50414 GCA_903798235.1 Fraxinus ornus
GATCCTTTCACTGGACATCTTACTTTGGGCCTTTGATTTTGGGCTGCATTTTTGGAGTGTCAACAGTTTTTTTTAGTTAAGAGAGGTAATTCGTCAATTTTACAAGGTGTTTATGGAGAAAAGGTATAAGAAAAAGTTATATACTTGTATTTTCACAAAGTTTGAATGATTTTGGGGATTTTGGGCTAAAATGAATGACTAGGGGGTATTGTGCCAATGTTTGGGAGGTATTGTGCAAAATAAGTATTGCGCCAATTACTCTCATATTATTGATCATTTACGGCACATTTTTTTTGCACGCTGTAAAAAGTCGTTTTTTACGGCAAGCGTCGATTGCACGCCGTAAGCATATGCCATAAAAAGCTATTTTTGTTGTAGTGTTTGCGCCATTTATCCTTTTAAAAATATATTTTCAATTATATCAAACTAAACATTTTTGGAGTATTTTACAAAATTGAAAATCAAACGCACTTAAACGTGAAGAGGAAAAAATATTTAAATGTGCAATTTACAGCAAGGGGATCTTTCACACTGAAAAATGTCATCTAGGAGGGTATATCGTCATAATAAAAGAATATGTGGTATTCATAATAGAGGCAAATATTAGGAGAGTTTTGCGCCAGTTATCCTTTTAAGAAGATATTTTCAATTATATCGAACTAAACATTTTTGGAGTATTTTACAAAATTGAAAATCAAACGCCTTCAACGTGAAGAGGAAAAAGGATTAAATAAATGTGCAATTTACGCATTTTGGGAAGGTTTGTGATTCATACGGCGTCGTATTGCTTGCAGGTGACTAATCATCGTTCTCAACTAAAAAGAAGTCTTCTCCTCTTTGCTGAATTAACACACAAAAAAAAAAGTTTCCATCTTTACACGAAAAATTCCCACTGGAGCGCTTCAATGGATAACCGAAACGTCGTCGTTTGTGACAATGGCACTGGGGTAATTATTCTCATCTTCAACAATTTCCCTCCATTGATCGATCCACCCAGTAAATTCAGTCCAAAATAATCAATTACTAGTCTGATTTCATCGGACTTTTCCGTATTTTCAAATTGATCTCTAATGCGTGTGTATAAATTGTTAAATACTTTGAAATTTTGTTTGATATGAATGCAGTATGTTAAGTGTGGTTTCGCGGGTGAGAATTTCCCCACATCGGTATTCCCGTGCGTAGTCGGAAGGCCAATGCTGCGATACGAAGAATCTCTCATGGAACAGGAGCTCAAGGTCGGCTTTTTTCCTCATCGCGCATGTGTCTTTATTTCTACATTGATTTATTTATTTTAATGAAAAATCGCTTCAGTGTTTAGATCGCACATATGATACATGTGAGTGTATGATGATGAAGTTAAGTTCAACTTGCCACTACTCTTATATTGGAAAACTCATTATGTTCTTCGCTTTGGCGATTTAAGATCATTAGATAGTTTATCAAGTACTGAGAATTTTACGAGTATAATAAAACCATCACATGGGTGGGAATTTTCTTAAAATCAGAACCCAAGCACAAAGGAGGAGACTAGGCCAAGACTTCCAAAATAGTAAACAATAATAAAAGAGGCACGACACCTAATTGAAATCAATTTGGAACCAAACGAACCTAATTAAAATCAATCAGGTGCCAACACAAAAGACTAAAGACGAGCAAAATGAAAAGGAAAAATACCTCATGAGCCAAACTAACGTCCTCTTGATTTACTTGTAGTCACCATTTGATATTTGGCCTCAGTTTTGCAATGAGTTAAAAATCATCACGATCAGCTTGGAGGGAGGTGGAGTCAACAATAAAATTATCTCCAAAGAGAGATGATGCGAGCCATTGTTGGGATGATACATTCTCGAAATCTTTTTTAATATCATAACCTACAAAATTGACATCTTTTCCCTATATTTTTTTCCAATTAGTACCGAGCAAGACCCATAAGTGCAATATCTTGTTCAACAAAAGTTCTCTTTATCCCTAGACATAGAGGCAAACAAATCCATGTTGTCTAGAGAAAGGGAGGAGGAGCTTAGGCATTCGAGTTCATATCGATAAGGTGAAGGAACATTGGGGCGAGTATACTGATGTTGATTGTTGCTTGGATTATGTTATGTTTTCTCTCCAGGACATTGTTGTTGGAGATACTTGTTTAAAGTATCGTCATCAATTGGATGTATCTTATCCTGTCAACAATGGTATTGTGCAAAATTGGGATGATATGGAACATATTTGGGACCATGCATTTTATAACGAACTAAAGGTAATATTTTGATATCTTAACATATCAGTAAATGGTTTAAGTAATGTTCAGCATTTTTAGTGTGAAATTATCTGATGTAGTTGTATTTTCATTATCTTATACCCCATTTTAAAGGTAGATCCAAAAGAATGTAATATTTTGCTAACGGATCCACCTCTAAATCCATCTAAAAACCGTGAAAAGATGGTTAGTCTTCTCCTTCTAAAGTCAGATGTTTTAAATTTTTCTTGATTCAGATTTTTTATTCTTGAAAAGATTACGTGATTCACACTTTCAATATCTCCATGTTACAGGTTGAGACAATGTTTGAGAAATATAACTTTGCTGGTGTATTCATCCAAATTCAAGCTGTTCTAACATTGTATGCTCAAGGTGCTTACATTTAAATGTGCATGTGATACCGTTGATTTGGTTGCTTGAAATTACAACCATTTTACTAATTGCTGAATTGGGATCATAAATATAGTTTGCTTTTTGACACTTGTTAACTTTCCTCTTGGAATTCATGTTTTATTCGTTGTTAACTTAAAATTACTCAGGTTTACTGACGGGACTAGTCATTGATTCTGGTGATGGGGTCACTCACGTGGTAAATTTTTTAATATAATGTATCTATTCTGTGTTTTAGGGTATGATGCTACTTTGATATTTTTATCGCATTCCTGGAATACATATATAAGTTGTTTATTTGATAAATGTTCTGGAAAATAATAAAGACACTCAGACTTGACAACTGAATGTGAAATAGGAATATGAGGCAATCTTGCAAAGTATTGTTATACATATAGCATTCATTGGTTTTGTTAAATGAAAACTTGTGTTCATTTTCTTCATGTGTACATTAAGGGAATGTTTCTCTGTAACCTAGCATTGAGGTCTAATTCAAACTTGATATTAAAATATCATATAAATTGGTCTCAAAATATAATTTTAGCCAATCACCAGTCACTACATAGTGGAAAAATAATAAGTGTTATGCGATATCTTTCACATTGATATGGTGATACCTAAACTGATCTGCTAGTGATAAAGGGTAGTGTAGATATATAAGGTTGGTTTGGTATCATTGTTGTTAGCAATTTCTCACCATTTGATTCAACTAATTAATTTAACCTCTAACGTAGAAAAGTTCATTAATTTTGGAATAGTGATAGTGATTGTAACTGTGCGGTTTCTCTAGGTTCCAGTAGTTGATGGATACTCATTTCCTCATCTTACTAAAAGAATGAATGTAGCTGGGCGCCACATAACATCTTATCTTGTTGATTTGCTTCTTAGAAGAGGGTTAGTATTCTTAGAATTCAAAAATAGTAAACTGCAGTTTCATTGTTGGTTGTCAAATGATACTCCAACATTAATAGATACCACTTTCTCTGAAGGTATGCAATGAATAGAACTGCTGACTTTGAGACTGTTAGGGATATCAAAGAGAAGCTCTGCTACATAAGGTGAAATGGTCTTCTTATTTTCGTGGGCTGGTAACTTAACATAAAGGTTTTAATGAATTGTCTAGTTTGCTGCAGTTATGATTACAAAAGAGAATATCAGTTGGGACTTGAGACTACTATTCTCGTAAAGAACTACACAGTAAGTTATTTCTTTTGTACTCCTATCATTGCTCTGATGACACAAGAAATTTGAAATTACTAAGTTTATAAATCCTTTGAATTTATGCATATCCATACACTCATTTGACCGGTCATCCTATTTCATATTTGGAGAGCTATAAATTTGTTTGAATTTTACTGTAGTGTTGACCAAGAAAGACCGTTTCAAATTTGGTATCATAGTCTTAGTAGTTTTCATTTCTACTCAACTTTTCTATGAGCACATTACCGGACTATTTTCATGTTGTGTTTGATTGTATATTTATAATTGGAGATGTTATAATTAACAGCTGCCAGATGGAAGGGTCATTAAAGTTGGCACGGAGCGGTTTCAAGCACCTGAAGCTCTTTTTACTCCAGTAAGCATATACCTGTCATTTAATATATACCTCGTAAGGTCAAGGCATGTGTTTTGTTAAATGTTGAAATTGGGTTATATGTCCTGTCAACTATTTCTTTATCTAATATTAGGGACAAATGTGGCCATATCATCCCACTGATTCTTGTGATTTAATATGTTTGCTCAATTGCTCAGTACAGTAATGTGTGTAATCTGATATTGCCTTCTTTAAAACTGCGAATTGGTGGCATGAGTAATTAAGACAAAAGCTTAATATGTTTGTTGCATTTCTCAGTACAGTAATGTGTGTAATCTGATATTGCCTTCTTTAAAACTGCGAATTGGTGGTATGAGTAATTAAGAGTTAAGACAAAAGCTCAAGTTCATGAAAAATGGTTGGAAGATTCCGATCATGTTCTCCAATTACACCTGACCTGTAATATATATTTTTTAATTGTGATTAGCTCTGTGGCATCAGTGTATTCAAGTATTGGTTTACACTGCCGTAAAGCCTTTATCTTGGCTTAAATATAAAGTCTAGATGGTATATTTTTTATAGGAACTCATAGACGTTGAAGGAGATGGGATGGCTGACATGGTATTTCGTTGCATTCAGGAAATGGATATCGACAATCGAATGATGGTATTAAAATTCTCATAACTGAAACATCTAATATATTGCGTTGTTTAATTTCTCATGCAATATTGATCCCTTGTCTTGCAGCTCTACCAACATATCGTTTTGAGTGGAGGAAGCACGATGTATCCTGGATTACCTAGTCGGTAAACCATGAAATTCCTCTTTGCTTTTATATAAAGCTACATCTTTTTGAACGTGTTCTTTAATATAATGATCCCAATCCTTAAAAATTTCTCATGTACCTTTTTTTTTATTTTCTTGACCCAAGAACCTATATCCGATAAAGCAATATCAATATTGCGGTGACTACCTATTAGTGCCCAGTGCACCATGGTCTCTCCCCGTAAAAAAAGAAACATTTTCATATAGATTCCTATATTTCAAGTCAAAGATGCATCAGTAGCATTCATGGCATATCTATTGTGTTTTTGGGATCCAACTAAGAGCTCAATGTCAATGAATAATTTATAAACAAATGGCGGATTAAATCTTTTCTCACGTTTTCTCATATTAATTACTGTTCATTGTCATTATTGCAGAGGTGGTGTTTATGTTACCAATTTCAAGCACATTTTCAATGCATGTAGTACATTATAGCCTAAGAATGCATTCCAAATTTTTAATTATGGAAAGCACTATGTGGAAGCTAATTGCCACATATCTGTCTTGGGATGAATTACCAAGTACATGTGTGCACGTCACATAGAGTTCCAGTAATTTGAGGGGTGACTAGTTATAAGTAAGCTATGATCGGCACAAAGTCTTGGAATGTGATCTGCCAATGATCATTTCAGACAATTTTATGTACATTAGTACAAATTTGTTCCTGAAATGCATAATATTATTTCAGATAACTAAATGACGTATTTAGCTATTTTATTTACTTCGGTATATAGTATACCAAATCCATGGGGCACCACATATTGATTGGCATGAGAATTCTCTTGGTTTTACGATTCTAATGCTTGCTGAGCTCTGTATTTTGTCGTGGGCATGTCAAGTAGAAAACTTATGTTTTTACATCTGTGAAACTTTTCCTTTTCTTCAGCCTTGAGAAAGAAATTTTGGATCGTTATCTTGAAGTTGTTTTGAAGGGAAACAGAGATGGGTTGAAAGTAAGTTCACCTCAACTTTAGTATTTAATATTTATAGGCACCTTGAAATTTCGGGCCATTATTTTGTAGGCATCTTCTATTTGCAGTCTCCTCATTCTTTTTTCTTCCTTTTCACACCAAGAGAATGATGTCCTCTTTTATCGTTCCTAAAATAGAAACTACGGCTGCGGATAGAGGATCCACCACGAAGAAAGCATATGGTGTATCTTGGAGGCGCTGTTCTTGCAGGAATCATGAAGGTTCATACTCTTTCTCAACTCTTACTTCCCTGACACGACATCATTCATGTGCACACAACGCATAAAACTGTTTGTTTTAACAAGTTAGCATCAGTTTCTTAGTACTCAAATGGGGTCCACTATGATCTTCTTGGCACTTTTTGAAAATGCGGCATATGTAGTTGGAAATAATTTTTGTTTCCAAATGTGTTTGGATATGCTATTTTGCTTGAATTAAGCTAGATGTATATCCTTGATTGACACCAACCCTCTGGGTGAAAGGAATCTAGTTAGCGATGTGATGAATGCGTTTAAAATCAATGGTGTAGATTGTTGGCATATGGAAGAGTGTCAGACTTAATGTCAACAAATATTTACATATAGGCTATAGCATGATTGTTTTTTCTTATTCATGGCTTACTTTACGTAAACTTTTCAAGTGTTGTTGAACATACTAATAATTTCCTACTCGCATAGAGGGATTGTAAGTCTCCCTCCCTAAAATAATTTAGCCCTCGTTTGACATCCATTAATTTCTCATTCTCATTCTCATTTTTCATTTCAACCACACATTCTCCTAACAAAATAATATTACACACAAATCAAAAAAATTTCATCACTTTTCCACAATACATTCTTACATCAATCAATCACATTAATCACTATTCCAAAATTTCTATTCTCCTCAAAATGGGTTTCAAACAGGGGCTTAAAGCTGTCTAAGACATGATTCTAAAAATCGAGATCATTTAACAATATTGCAGGATGCACCTGAATTCTGGATTAGCCGGCAAGATTATTTGGAAGAGGGAGTTGCTTGTTTAAGCAAATGTGGCCAGGCATAAATTTCATCGTTTTGTTAGATTTTATCGCCACTTCATTATCTCCCAAACATAAGCATAAGAAGATGAAAACTCCATGTATCATTGACAGAAGTTGAGTTGCCATTGAAGAGTATCTAGGTAATGAGTCAGTGGCATGAACGAGGAAGCATTTGCAGTGATGTAGCATGTAATTGATGTATTTTTTATATTAATCGAAAATGAAAGGGTTTTTTTTTTTTTGTTGAATTTGCTGCCATATTTAGTTTTACAGTTGTATTACCCATTTTAAAATAAAAATTCGTATAATACATTCCAACATTTTTATACCAATATTACTGCATTTTACCAAGTAAAAACCGTAAACAATTAACACTATATATAAATTGATTTTATTGGACAGTTTCTATTACTTCACCAAATAAGCCCCAATTGTATTTTATCGAAATCCCAAAATTGTAGTCTTTATCAAAGAAAACCCAGAATTCCATAAAACCATATTGGAATAAAATCAAAATCCCGAATCCCCTAATCTAGAAATTAACAGATCACCTCACACATAAATCACTTTCAAACCTAATTATGTGATACATAAAAACGGTTACAACATCTATATATATTCAATGATTAACCATTCTTCTACAATACATAAAAACACATTATTGTGGGCATAATATATATTCAACGATTTACAATTTTTTCTAACTGTGTACGATACCAAAATCAGGAATTTTATATAAAACCTCATGTGAAATCTAAAATTCACATATCATATTTGACGAATGCACAGACATTACAAAATAAAGGTTGCAATAATTTTGAAGGGTTTATCTACATGTACATAATTTTATATACATAATTTTATATACATAATGGTATTCATACTCTCACATGGGGTGGGGCTCACTTCAAAGTGGGACCACCCCATATGAGGGTGTTGACACTATTATGTACAAGAGTAATGATATTCATCTTCACTGAGGTTACAAACACAATCTAGGTAGCGTTTATGTGACATTAAATAATAGGTGAAATTAAATAAGTCATTTAATTTTACCTTTCATTTAACCTAGAGACATATAAACTGTGTTTGTAATCCCATTGGGGATGAATAATATTACTCTATGTACAAGTAGCATATTTCAATTTTGAATTGGGGTAACACAACTCAAAACCAAAGTCATAAATTGGAAAGACGTGAGTCTTTTTTTTTTTTTTTTTCTATATTTGACATTACATAGCCATACAGAGGGACTACATAATTGAATATTGCCTATTCTGCTTTTAAAATTTCGTATTGAGTTTGGAGAGAAATTAAACAAAAGGCATAATCTTAGAAAATTTCTAAAAAAGTCAGTTATATAAGAGTGTTTGGGTTCTAAATTTGGAATATAGTATTTTTTTTTTTAAATATTTAACAAACTGCACAGTATTTTATCGATTATTAACGAAACATAGTATAATTTGAAATTTTATGTTGTAATGATGTAATTACGAATTTTTCCGTAAATTAAACTAAAGCCCGTCTTTAAAATGATATCAACCCGTGTCCAAAATCCATAGCCGCCTAAGCCCAAAACAAATATTTGAACCCAAAAGAAAACAATTAAAGGGAAACGTACAAAAATATCTCTAAAATTAGAGATCTTTTGAAAAAGCATATGAAAAGATTTTGAAAGTAAAAAAATATTATGTAAAATTAAGTGTAAGTGACACAATGTCACTTTTTTAAATTAAAAAACGACATGAGATGTCACTTTTATTAAAAATCGAGTTTGTCACTCAAAAAAGTAACAGAAAAAAAAATGAAACACTCAAAAAAGTGACAGAAATTCAGAAAAACGAAAAAAAAAAAAAAACACACACACACACACGCGCACACACAAACACAAGTAGATAAATAAAAAAATGCCATTTAAAAGAGTGACAACCACAAACCACCATCCAAATTGAAATAAGGGTCCGTTTGATTGCAAGAATAGAATTTGAGTGGAAAAAAAATGAATTTCATGGAATTGAATTGTCTAAAACTTGTTTTATTGAGAATTATCAATTAATTGTATTTAATTTGTATAATTTTTCACCTGAAAAATATCGAAATTGTGGATCTTTTGGTGTTTGTTTGACTTTATTTTTTATGATAATTGTCAATTAAAGGGATATAATTTGTAATAATTGGGGATAGAACTTGTTTCCGTTGCAAAAAAAAAAAAAAAAAGTAGTCGATAAAACCAAAAATCACCAAAATCATGGAAAAACCAATTCAAGGAAAATGTGGAAAATGGGGTCACAAGAGGTAAAGTTGGAAAACCAATTGCCTAGAAATTTTTTCCTATCAAACGGCATAAAAGATGAAAAATGGAAAATAATTTTCCAACTTCCATGTAAAATCTTCCTATCTAACAGGGCCTAATAAATAAACACGAGATTGACATCAACATGAAAAAACATTGGCATCATTTTTATGTAGGGTATCTACTTGATCATGCGCAGCGGAAATAAAGCAATTTTCGATTCTCAAACAAGGATCTGCTTTATGTTTAGATAAAAACTATGATAATATTGTACTTTAGATGAATTTTGCAAACTTTTTTGCTGATTCTCGAACTCGAATAATCACGATCTGCAATCCAAACTGTCCAATTGTCCAACCTCCAATGTTGATCCACACATAGAACAAGAATGACGGATATGATTTTTTTTCTTGTGCTAGCAAGAATAATGAATTTTTCATTACTGTTTTCAAACTATAACAGCTTATTAATACAAGTCCCAACGGGCTTGCCCCATCTCTTAAACTTAACACGATCTAACATTTAATTANTAATCTAATTAATTAATTCGGCCTATTAATAAGCAACCCAATTAATTAATTATCCAACACTTGTCAATTAATTAATTGGTAAATCACATTCTAGTGGTTCTCTTTTATGTGTGACCCATTAGATTCTCGATCACGATACCTAACGACGTGAATTATTATTTTGATCTAATCAAAATTGATAGATTAAAACACCCCCTTTTAATTTATCACTAATTCACATTCGTCGTCCCAAATTGACATCTAGCAATGTGTCGGGCAATACATGTGACGGGAAATGTCATGTGCTATGACAAAATCAAACTTGTTCGTTTACCGTGAAACTATAATCCCTTCGTCAATATGATTCGATTAATTACGAGATATGGATATGTGTTAATCTCAATCATCGATCATATCTTTTATCCAACTGTTAAGTTAATGCAAGTCGAAAACTCATTTTCGACTTATGAGTTTACATTGGCCAATGATTTAATTATCAACTTAATTGGATGAAATGTAGATAATAATATCTTATTATCTAAGAGTGACGAATCTTCTATTGATCATTTATAACTTTCATATGATTCTTGACATACCCGAACGATGTCGTATTAGCGACACTTGGCAGAACAATATCCAACATCATCAAAGTATGATTATTCTCATATAAGGCACTATGATGACCTCAAGTTAAAAGATCAATTCCACTATCGAATTTAGAGANTATTACGTACGACCACGAAAGATTTAAGATTCAGTCATATGTAATTTGTATCTCACAATCACAACTCCTTGTGACTAACAAATCACCAAGACTTGAATCTACGGATTCTATTATTTAATTAATTAAAGTATTAATTCATTTAAATAATAAATCTTGCCATTAATATGCATCGATGATATATACATTAAAAGCGTCTATGTCCAAAATTGATTGAATTTAGAGTATAACACTTACATTTTATAAATTATGTTGCTCTCTCTACATCCATAAAATATTCATTTCCTTTTTCCTTTTCCCCAAAATAAAAAACAACAAAAACAATTAATTAAATAAAGAGAAGACCTCAATAAATTCATTTAATTTATGCTTAATGGAAAAAAATTCAAACAAGAAAAAATGCAATGCATCTAAACACAGTCAATGAGATTAACATCCTTATTCTCAGCTTCTTTCCCTGTATTGTTGACACTTCCCATGGATGAGAGGCTTATAGAAAAAAATGCAACAAAGTATATTTTGTAAACCTTGGAAGTCCAATAAGATCGGAGGTGGCACTCGTTGGAATGACAATATGGTAGTGACGAGTAGATTAGAATGTGATTGAGGATGAATCTACAGGGTGTTTGGTGAGGATTAAAATTAGATTTTTAGTAGATTATGATAAAAATGTTTGAAATGTGTGGTTGAAAAGTTATGGAACTCATGAAAGATGTAGTTAATATTAATTGTTTAATTTTGACTTGTATTAAAATCAGATTTTAATCCGAACCAAATATGGGCCTAATTTAGTTTCATATGGTTTAGGGGATGTTCGTCTCCCATTTTGGGAGAAGAAATAGAGTTTTGAATAGTATTTTTTGGAGAATACGTGGTTGAAAAGTAAAGTAATTTTATTAGTTTCTGTGTAGAATATTTTATTGTTTATTAAGTGAATATGTGGTTTAGATTATTTACTGTAGCAAACAATGTTTGAGAAAATGAACTACAAACGAGGACTTATTATATGCCACAATACAGAGGAAATAATACTCCACTTCCTTAGTTTTCAGTCATGCGGATGAATATTAGTTAATATCATATTCATTACGCCTTGATGAAAAAGTAAAAAGACTAATTAATCAACTTTGGCCTAATTTACCCAAAATTAAAATCATTACCCAGCGGCCAGGCCAAACCTAAACCTGGATATCACATCACATCTTGTCCCATCCCTCTCTCCCTCTGCATTTCTCCCACAGCTTTACTCTTCTCCGTCTCTCGAAATACTAGGCATTGTCGACACCAGCCCTCAATTTTGATATAGCCTCAATTAGTGAGAATCTTCTTCTTCATCGCTCCGAGGGAGGCTATATAAATTTTTTTTTTCTTCTCCATTATTTTTATTGCTACCATTTTTTCTATTTCCAAAAATTTGGATTGGGAATTTCATTAGACTGCATCTGGCTGAAACTAGTGCCAGTTTGGTGGTGGAGGGAAGAAGATTGAAACTTGGGTGTTGGGCGAACTCATATTTAGGAAGAGCATGATCTGTTATAATTCATATATTTGTTGACAGTTAGTATCGTATTTCGATTTTAAGTTAGAATTGCTAGGTTATGCTGCATTTTTAGTGTAAGATTAGGTTTTTCATATTTGAGACTTACTGTTGGACTTTTAATTAGTACATGGCAAAATACAACCTTTGAATTAGTGAGTTTGCATTTGTAATGGAAGATCAGGTTTTTTAGACTTGCTTCAAATGAGGGAGCTTTTAACTAGCAAATGGCAAAGTAAAACCTTTGAATAATGAGACCAGAATGCATAATTTTTGTTGACTGACGTATTATTCCCCATTGTTAATTTAAGATCGATAGGCTATTTTGTAATTATAGAGTGAAATATCAAGTTATTTCGATGCACACTAACTGTGTGAACTTCTTAAGTAGGGGTGGGTAAAATCCAAACCAATCCGACTAACCTAATCGACCCGACCCAAACCGGTTTTTTTAATGTTTTGGGTGGGTCACGGGTTTTTTTGGTTTCGGGTCGGGTCATGGGTTAATAACCCAAACCCGACAGAAACCGACCCGACCCGACACGAGCCCAAAAAAAAGAAAAAAAAAAATTTGAAACAAAACCCTAAAGCCACAGGCAGCGTCTCTCACTCAGTCACTCCGTCTCTCACTCTCTCCCTGAAAATCCCGGTGATCTGTCCATCAAAGGAGCAGCCAGCCGCAACGTCTCTCACTCTCTCGCTCAAATCCCGGCGATCTGTCCAGCAAAGGCGCAGCCACAGACAGCGTCTCTCACTCTCTCGCTCAGATCCCGACGAATTGCTCTCGCGCTTCGTGTTCTTCCTCTTCTCGGCCGATCAGTGAGTCGCTTTTCCATTTCGTAGTCCAACATAAATCTTTTGTTCTTCACAATTACATAGTTCAGATTGTGCATATTATTTATTATGTGTTCTTCACATTCAACGCCGAGATCAGTGCTAAGCACTTGGATAAGTGATAACAGTTCCAAAAATCAAAACTAAGGAAGAAATGCTTGTGCTCGAACACACTCATGTTGCTAGATTTCCCTTAATTTGTCCTCACCCTTTTCCAATTTGTCCTCACCCTTTTCGGGATATGGAACATTCATAGATGCTGCCCCAATTTACTTATGAGGGTATGTTCACAAATCCAGAACAATGCAATGCTAAAATTCTAAATATTACCAGTCGAAGCAATTTACAAGTAAATTACTAAGTAATCTATGCATAAAAGTTGACTAATATATAGAAAAATTGAAAATCTACACGTCATATTTATTGTTTATGTTTGTTTTATCATTCTGTTGAATGCACTTTTTCCTTTTCCAATGATATTTCAGGTGTTGAATTTCAAACAGTTCTGAATGACTGAAATAGTAAAATTGCAGATTGAAACTATAATTTCACTAGCCTCTGTTTGAGTTGGTCTCAAGTTACGTGTAGAAATGGAAACCATCAATGTCCATCAGATTTGTATGTTTTTGTATGTTATAATATAATTTCCATCAGATTTTATGAAAACTTAGGTGTTGAAATTGTTTGTTATTTTGTGCTTAAGTTTTGTTTTAGTTCTTAATGAAATGTGTAAATCGTTATTGTTTAATTATTATGATGAATATTTCATGGATTGTACTATTTTATTTTTCAAGTTTATTGACATTGGATGTCTAATGGCTATATTAATGTTATTTTACATCAAAAAAATTGAATGCTTTTAATTTTTGCGCAATAAATTTATCTTAAACCGACCAACCCAACCCAACCCGACCGATACATAATTGGGTTGGGTTGGGTTGGGTTTCAACATTTACATGGGTTGGTTGGGTTGAATTTTGAAAAAATCGACAATGTTGGGTTGGGTTTGGGTTGGGGCAAAAACAACCCAACCCAACCTACGCCCACCAATACATCCTAGGTAAGGAATTGACAACTAAAATATATCAGCAACCTCATTATGGGTCATTTAGTGGAAGATTCTATTCATATTATATAATTCCTCTATGCAATTTGTCGGCCTTGTACGTTTGGTTTTTAACAACACCAAAACAGATTATATTTTAGGTTTAGAAACCATTTGCTTAGATTCTTTCAAGGAAGTGCACTAATTCTAGTCTATAATTGCTGCTTGATTTTGCAGTAACATTGTATGCTGCTTGGCTTCCATTTCATTTTAGAAGGTACAGTCCAAGAAGTTGCAATCTACTTCCCTCGGTAAGTTAATGCCCTCAGCTCACTACTTGTTGCCTTGTCAGCCAAAATAATGAATGTTATTGTCTTGTTGACAAAATAATGGATGTTGTCTTGTCAACAAAATAATGAACGTTGTAACCTTGTCAACAAATTAATGAATTATTGTTGCCTTGTCGACTAATCAATGAATTGTTATTGTTGCCTTGTCGACTTAATGAATTATTTTTTAATTATCATTGTAGTAATGGACCATTGATGGATTTTTTTGTTTGCGATTTTTAAGAATATGTTCTTTTACAAATTGGTGATTTGACAAAAAGAAAGTAGAGAAATTTTATTTATGGATTATTCTCCTTGTACATTGGGGTGTCCATAATGGACACCCGGCACCCTCCTATTAGATGGAGTGCCGGCCCCATGAATAAATTGTGGACACCCTACCTCTAGCACTACCCTTTATTTATTTAGTTAGTTGATGAAATTTTGACTCAATATATCTCATCAAATTTAAGTTGTAATGTACATGTAGCACAATTGAAAAAGTTAGGCCTTTTAAAGATGGAGTAGACTCAATTGGATTAGACCAAAAGTTCCCAACTGCCCAATCCTATCTTAGCCCAAACCCTAAAATTGATTGGTTTTACAAAACCAAAAAAATAAAAAACAATTCACCTTTTCCCAAACGTAATCTCTGTACTAGTCAGTATTTCCTCTTTCTCCTTGTATTGGATCTCTTATCGAACCGCCGCCTATCAATCTCTCCATTCCAGCCGATGAGCTTTCTATCACATCCTTCTCTGTTGGGGTTTTATATCTATGTATTTATTGTATTTTATTTGTCTTTTTTTTTTCTGAAATTGCAAAGAGATACATCTTCGTCTGACTTAAAGCTTTTTTGGAAGATTAGGTTTCGTTTTATTAATGTATGTAAGATTATGATTGCTAGATTACTGATGCTTTTGGATGGTTTTTTCTCCTTATTGAGCTGAGGAGAAAGATGTCGTAAGGTGATTTGTTGTACTCTTTTGGTTTCTGAATGTTGATATGCGAATGTCAGTAGAATAGATATAAATCTAACTAAGTTTTCCAGCTAAAGAGAAAAAAAAAAGAGATCTTCTGGAATGCCATTATCTATGTTGTCCATGTTTAGAATTACATTTTTCACAAACAGTGTGATCATTTTGTCTTTGGTGGATTGCTAAAAGCATTCTTATCATTCCCACTCTGTTCATCGTGACCCAATAATTTGTTGTCTTTCAAAAATTAGGCTACATATACAGTATGTAGATTTTTATTACATTTTGAAGTGCACGGGCATGAGTGGCGCATTGCACTACACTTGTGGGTAGCTTATGGTAGCCTTGGGTTGTTCTACTTGTAATTTTCCCTTAAACATGGCTAAAGAGACTATTCTAACATGGTATTAAAGTTAAATTCTGGAAAATGAAGCATCATTGAAAAATGAATCAATTCATTCTGTGTTTTGTGTGCATACAGATCTTTATGGATCCAGGACTGTGAATATATTTTGAATATATGGTTTACACAAAATGCACAAGGAGGTTGTTTGAATTATGAGACAACAACCATCTCTAAATCTTTGGCATAGCATTCAAGGTTAGAGTGTGGAACAAGGTTTGGATTTATAAGAACTTTCTGGTGTGGAGTCTGAGTGTACTTTTCCCTGGCACCTATGCATAGACAGGACTGAATTCTTTTTAGCTGTATTATGTTTTTGAAATTATTTTATAGAGATGAAGGTAGAAGCTTTTACTAGGAATATCTTTCTTCCTAAAGCACATGTTATATGGCTGGAAAACCCGTTGTTGTGGACTTGTGAATCTGTGATAATTAAAAAGAACCCCTCATGGGCATTGAGAGTAAGAGAGTTTCCTTACCCGAAAGAGAACATGGAAACAATTAACATTATAGGTGCATAGCATCAAGGTCTTTCAGCCTTAACTGAGGGACATAATTTGTAAAAGGTTTTGGACGGAAGGTTAGATGTGATGGGTTCCTTTAGATCCAGAAATGGTAGATACGACTAAAGATTTTTCAAGAGCTAACTTGATTATTAATTACGTATTTGCGTTAGATTGTTGAATACGTTTTTTTTTTTGATTAGTAAAGAAACTTTTATAAAAAGGTACCAGTACACTAGAAGTATACAAAAGGACAAAGAAATCAATGATTACAATGGTCCAACAAGTCTAAAAGAGAGCTGATGGAAAGAACACCCATGCCCTTAACCCACTCAAACAATAAATGAAAGAAACTGTTCTTCAACTCCGAAATGGAGGTCTCAGTATCCTCGAAATGTCGAGCGTTTCTTTCCCTCCAAACACACCAAAAAACACAGTGAGGAACAACCCTCCATACCAAAAAGGTCCTACTATTGCCACTAGACCCCTGCCAACATGAGAGAAGATCAAAAACAGTACTTGGCATGACCCACTGGACCCCAAACAAAGCAAACACCATATCCCACAATTCCCGAGCAAGCTTGCAGTGCAAAAGAATATGGTCAGGACTCTCCCCACTCTCCCTACATAAACAACACCAATCCACCAAAATAAGGCCACGTTTGCGAAGGTTATCCATAGTCAAGATCTTCCCCAGAGCTGCAGTCCACGAGAAGAAAGCTACACGAGGTGGGGCATTGGATTTCCACACACACTTCCAAGGAAAATTTCTAGGAGAAGGGGAACTCAAGTAATGATAGCAAGCCTTAACGGTGAAGGCCTTAGAAGCCGGAGAGCCCCAACTAATCAAATCCTCCCCTGTACCTTGCACCAGAGTAGAGTAAAGAAGATCCATAAAAGAAGAGATGGATTCCAACTCCCAATCCTGCACATTCCGCGTGAAGAGCACATCCCAACAAAGCATACCATTAATGTGAGACATGAGAGCGGCTACTGACACATTTTTGTCTAGGGCGATAGAGAAAAGCTTCGGGTAAACCTCCTTCAATGGAACACAACCACACTACCTATCATGCCAGAATTTCACCCGAGAACCATCCCCCACCAAGTAAAACAAGTGTTTCGAGAACAAAGGCCAGCATTGGTGAATTGATTTCTATGAACTCACCCCATGAGAACCCCTCATTTCCTTGGCACACCAACCCCCCCAATTGCTGTCATATTTGGCATCCACCACTTGACGCCAAAGAGCATCCCTCTCCATACCAAAACGCCACAACCACTTGCATAAAAGAGCCCTATTGAAACGCTGAAGATCCTTCACCCCCAACCCACCATATTGAACAAGCTCGCAAACCTGAGACCACGAGACTAAGTGGAATTTTGTCTCCTCCCCCATGCCAGACCAGAGAAAGTGCCTCTGAATCCTCTCTAAGCGGTGAGCCACCCCAGCCGGAATAGGGAAGAGCGATAAAAAGTGAGTGGGTAAATTAGAGAGTGCTCTTAATTAAAGTTACCTTCCCCCCTTTAGATAAGTAAAGGCGTTTCCATCCTGCAAGACGCTTCTCCATACGCTCAATAATCGGGTTCCAGATCGATTTGGCCTTAAAGGAAGCACCCAAAGGCAAACCCAAATATTTCATTGGAAGAGACGCAGTCTGACAACCCAAAATATTAGCTAAGACCTCCAAGTTAGGGACCTCTCCCACAGGAACCATCTCAGACTTACCCAAATTGATCTTCAACCCAGAGACTGCCTCAAACCACAAAAATACAGATCGCAAATGCTCCAATTTAACCGGATCAACATCACAAAAAATCAAGGTATCGTCCGCAAAAAGTAGATGAGATATCCAAACTTGCTTATCATCCGGGGAACCCACCATGAATCCCGAAAAAAGACCTCCACTAAAAGCCCGGTCCATAATCCGACTAAGGGCCTCCATAACAATAACAAAGAGTAAGGGGGATAACGGATCCCCTTGCCTTAGTCCCCTCGAACTTGCGAAAAAACCACTCGGACTACCATTGATTAGGATGGAAAACCGAACCGTAGAGATGCAAAAATGAATCCACGAAATCCATAATTGTGAAAATCCGCATCTCCGAAGCAAATAAAGGAGGAAATCCCAATTAACGTGATCGTAAGCTTTTTCCACATCAAGTTTGCATAAAACACTAGGGTCCCCCTTCTTTAGTCTACTATCCAGGCATTCACTAGCTATAAGTACCGAGTCCAAAATCTGCCTCCTCTGGACAAAAGCATTCTGAGATGATGAAATAATCTTTGGAAGCACCAACCTCAACCTATTAGCCAAAATTTTTGCCAAGATCTTGTATAGTCCACTCACAAGACTGATAGGACGGAAATCCTTTACCTCTACCGCCACCACCTTTTTAGGAGTAAGAGCTAGGAAAGTGGCATTGAGACTTTTTTCGAATGATCCGGACACATGGAAAGCTCTCAAAACAGCAATGATATCCGAATGAACCACAGACCAACACTCTTGAAAGAAAGCCATTGAAAGAAAGCCATAGAGAAACCATCTGGACCTGGAGCTTTGTCTCCATTGAACCCTTGAATAACACCCAACACTTCCTCATCCTCAAAGGGTCTCCCTAACCAAACCGAATCCACAGTTGAGATCGTGGAAAATTCAAGGCCATTAGCGTCGGTCTCCTAAACCTTCCTTCCTGGTATAAATCTTGATAAAACTGAGTGATATCCGTCGAAATGGCCTCTTGATCAGAAGATAACACTCCATTAATCATCAGAGAAGAAATGGAATTATACTTGCGATGGGAGTTAGCTATGCGATGGAAAAACTTAGTATTTTTATCACCCTCTTGTAACCAAATGGCTCGAGATTTCTGGCGCCAACTGATCTCCTCTTGCAGAAAAGATCTTTCCAATTCCTCCACAAGCCTAATTTTCTGATTTTTCTCTTCACTAGATAGAGGGCGTAATTCTGCTTCCCCATCCAACACATTAATTTCAAACAAAGCTTGCCTCCTCCTATTCTGAACATTACCAAAAACCTCTTCATTCCATTTTTTCAAATCCAGCTTGAGAGCTCTCAGTTTCCTAGCCAGAATGAAGCTAGGTGCGCCATCAAAGTGATAAGACTCCCACCACCCTTTCACCTGATCCACAAAACCCTCCGGTTTCAACCACATATTTTCAAATCGAAAGGGTCTCTTACCCCTAGAAAAATCTCCACACTCCAGCATAATAGGAAAATGGTCGGACAAGAGTCCAGGGAGACGCTTCTGATGGATAGCTGGAAAATGATCTTCCCAATCCGTTGAGTACAAGAATCTATCTATACGGGACATGGATACATTTGTACGATTATTGGACCAGGTGAAACTGCCTCCCTCCAAGGGAATATCCATGAGCCCAAAAAGAGAGATGAACTCCGAAAAATCTTACATAGCTGGAGTGAACACTTCGCCCCCCAATCGCTCTGTAGGAAAGCGAATAACATTGAAGTCCCCGCCAACACACCACGGGATGCCCCACCAACTAGCCAAACCAGCCAACTCATCCCACATCAAAGACCTCTCCCGTCAGTATGTGGTCCATACACCCCAGAAAAGGCCCATTCAAAATGATCGCTGACTCCCCTGAATTTACAAGAAACTGAAAAATCACCTACAGCTTCATCAATCTTTTCCACCACCCTACGATCCCACATCAGCAATATACCCCTCGAGGCACCGACAGAGCCAAGAAACATCTAGTCCACGTGATGAATACCCCACAAGCTACGAACCAATCGTCTGGAAACCAATTCAATCTTAGTCTCCTGAAGGCAAATGATATCAACACCCCATTGTTTAATAAAACTTCTGACCTTGAGCCGTTTGTCCTTATCATTAAGCCCACGAACATTCCAAGAGAGAATTTTTACATTCATTGGGATAACATCAAGACCCTGTCCCTGTTGTTACCCCTGCAACGTGATGACCCAACATCATAATTGATAGAACTGATCAATGCTTTTAACTCCCTGCTCCCTTTCCTCCCTGCACTGCCAAACTTATCGGAGACTTCCCCCCCATTTACAGTTACAGGCTTAGTACGGCGAGAGTCGATGGATTTCAGAAGAGCAAGAACTTCCTCCTCGTAAGAAGCCCCCACAAATTCTCCAAAAAGATGATATTTGCCCAGCACCCATTCCGACGGAATAGAATCATTAATAGCCTCTCCTAGCACAGGAGACCCATCCCCCTCTTGAGGAACTACCGAGACCAAAGGAAGCACTTCTAGAGGATCCTCCTCCCTCTCCCAACACGTGACCTCACCCTCCCCCTTAGAGAAAATCGAGTCTGCCCCCACTATAGACCCACCTTCATCATCACCTTCATCACCACTAGACCCATCCGAAAACCCAGAACCACCACCGAAACATATCATATCCCCCGACTCACCTGGACTAGCATGTTCCGACTCATGAAGCTCACCCAACTACGGGCGAAGAAGAGATACAGGTATGGACAGCCGTTGACCACCACGGAGCTCAAGAACCCAGTCCGATGAAGAGCCCCACGTAGTGGTGGCAACGAGCCGAGCCGAGCCGAGCCCGAGCCGGAAAAAAAAAGCTCGAGCCGAGCCCGAGCTTTTTTAGTCCGAGCTTTTTTTGGCCCGAGCCGAGCCGAGCCGAGCCCGGCCAAAAAAAATGAGGCTCGGCCCGAGCTTTCTGCCCGAGCCTTAGCGGGCCGAGCCGAGCCCGAACCGAGCCGGCTCGCGTTTTATTTTATTTTTATGTCAAATCTACATTTTTTACTTAAAAAACTTAAAATTTTTACCATTTTTACATGTTATAAATTAAATAAAAATAGTTCGGGTCTAGCTTGAGTTTTTTGTGCCGAGTTTTTTTTGGCCCGAGCCGAGCCGAGCCGAGCCCAACAAAAAAAAATGAGGCTCGACCCGAGCCTTGGCTCGTTGTAACCGAGCCCGAGCCGGACCCGGCTCGAGCTTTTTTCGAGCCGAGCCCGAGCCGTCCGAGCCGGCGAGCTTTTTTGCCACCCCTAGCCCCACGTGCGCGTGATAACCTCGCCGGAAATTGGGACCTGAGCCGTGCCACCCATCTCGGAAGTCATCGCTGTATTCTCATTGATGAAAGAAGGAATCGAATCTGTTGCCGGAGCAGGGGTCAACGCAGGATTCTTCAAGGTAAATTACTTTGATTTGGGCTTAAAAATTGATTTGGGCCTCCAAACTAATTTGGACTTGGTAGGCTTTTGCAAAAGTCTGTGCATTTGAGGTCCATTAGACTTCTTTAAGCCATTTCCAGCATTGGGCTTTTTAAAACACACTTCTGGGCCTTGTATGGGTTCGATGACATGAGCTTGCTTTACTCCCCAAACCCCATCCAGCCCACGTTCAATTTGAATGTTCAAGGATAATTTTATCGTTCCCAAATCTGTCCCAGATCTGTCAAGATCAGAATTTGCCATTTTAAGAGTCAACTTTTCTATTTTCGGTTGAGTATCTTGCGTGATCTTCGGCCCAGTTCCCGGAGTGATGTCAGCCTTCTTCCCATTTCCAGCACCGACCACTTTGGCGGTGGAGGAAACCGCCGCAGCATACGACCCTTTGCCCTTCACAGTGCCGATTGCATTCTTCTGCGGTTTCGCCGGATCAGAACAATCCCCCATATTGCCCTGCTTGACTTCAATGATAGAATGATGGCGCAACTCCGTCCCAAACCCACGCCAACCATCGCTGTTTCTCCCCTCTGGAATAATAATGGCACGCTTACTCCCACCTTTATGTATTTCCTGGATGGATATATATCTACCTTTCGAATTAGAACAACGTTGCAGAAGGAAGACAATATCACCCACCCGAAAAGATCGAACAAAGGACTCGATATACGGTTTAGAGATAAGCTCATCAATGGTGCCAACCACCCTATAAGCACACTGTCTCCCCATAACAACTGACCGAACAATGTCTCTTCCCATCTCATTGATACGAACTCTAGGTAGCCTGCCTCTTTCAATAATGAATTCGAAGGTTTTTGATTCAATGGACAAATACCGTAAACCGCCCATTCAGAAAGTCAATCGAATTTTTTTCTCCCCCCTATCTACACTTTGATGATGAACAAGCTAAAGATCAAACATTTTTAGAGGCTTGAATAATATGCCTAGACACGAAATAGAAAAAACCCACCAGTGGAGTTAACATGGGTATTTTAGAAACATGATGGAATCCAATTTGCTTGATGTTTATGATGACCCTCATTCTTGCTGCAGGTACAAAGCAATGCCAGTTAATCACATCAAATTCTTCAGAAGCATTACCATCCCAAAGGAGGTAATTCGCCTAGTGAGCCACAGAACTTTTGCTGCTGGTGCTAAAGCGAAGAAAGGCTCTAAAGGCGGTGCTGCTGCAGATGCTCCAAAGGCTTCCATACTGAGCAAAGAAGTTAAATCCACTACAGTTGTTGGTGCCAATATCCTAAAGGATGGGACTGACCCAAAAGTCTTGCCCGATTCTGAATATCCTGATTGGCTCTGGCACTTACTCGATAAACGTCTAGCTCTTAGCGAGCTAAGAAGAAGAGATGTGGAAACTCTTCCATATGATGATCTCAAACGGTTTGTCAAGCTAGACAATCGAGCTAGGATCAAGGAAAATAATTCTCTCAAGGCAAAGAACTAAGAAAGAATTCACAAGTAGTTGTCTTTGTTTTGAAAATTGATGTGTCTGTCATCCACGGTGCTTCAATAATTGACTTGTTTTTTGGAGGCGATCAAATTAAGTTATCGTGTTAGGTTATGTTGTTGAATTTTTATCTCATTCAATGATTTAATCTGAAGAAAAAGTGACTTCTGAAATCTGAATTTTATGAATTTTGGTGGTGTTTTAATTTTTTTGTGTTCTGACACAGAAATAGTAATATAATGTTGGTTTATGTACATTGGAGCGATGCGCTTATTAGTTGCACATTGGACGTCTAAGCTAAATCATGGCCGGCTTTGTTCAAGGATCATACTTGTCGCAGGCTTCAGAACTTCCCAAGATGTGATTTTCCCCCAAATTTATCTTCACTAAGGATCTGGGATTCTAGGAAACTCAAGCCTCTAGCAAGGTGGGGCCTAACATGGACTAGCCTCTCTCGGAGAATTTTTTATCTGCGGCAGATTTCAAGAACTGGAATTTCTTGGGGACGATGAAGGTCGCTTTCCTCGTTCTCTAATAAAGTTTTCTATTGCTAGATTTCCAAAACTTCGCTCTCTAAAGTTCTTGAAAACCTCATGTTGGGAGGGTATTCACAACGATTAGCTCAAGAACAACAACAATATTTGCTGAAACAGAAACTAAAAATGAATTGAAAAGCACAAAGTATAAATTGAAATAAAACTTATCTTTTATTCATAAAAGCCCTCAGGCCAAATCAAAAACTGCAGTGCTTCAATCTCATGAATAAACCACATTTCGAATCACAATCAAACCTGAAAGTAAGATTACAAAAGGACGACACTCAGACAAACCCTTTTCATATCACACACGAGACCTTCCTTCACACTAACAACACGAGTTCACACAATAACAGACTCTCTACACAATGAAATCACTCAAGATTACACAATATTAAGAGAGAACAAGAAATCAAATGAGTATTTTGATTTCTACAGTGAAGGAGAGAAGTCTCTAGAACAGCGCAAAGAGCACGAGAGGATGATGGAAAATCTGAAAAACTACATAGTACAAACCCTAAAGACGCCTTTTATGAGAGTCTCCTGAAGTGCCCTTCATCCAATGGTTGTAGTGATTCTACTTGGTAACATCCAGGCCGTCCAGATTAAAAGGTAAGTAAAACACAACTTTCAGCATTCTTCAAACACGTTTCTTGCACCATTTAAACAAAACAAATTTTAGTAGCTGGGCCATCAAAATCCAGCTGGGCTCACAAGTTCAGCCCAATGGGTATTTGCATCATTGTGCTACAAAATTCCTTTCATACTCCACCTTGGTACAATGATTCACATTCATTAGTGGTTATTCAAAAAATCACAGATATCATAAGCACAGTCTGCATCCACAAATCAGCAAGGCACCACATTCAGCAAGGTCAAGCAGTCCAAAAACTTGTTCAAGGGCAGTACCTTAGTCCCTACATCAACAAGATTATAATTAGTAGATATCTTTTCAAGTTTCACAACACCTTGTAAAATAATATCCCTAATAAAATGAAATCTAACATCAACATGTTTAGATCTATTATGCAAAACAGGATTTCTACTTAAATGAATTGCAGATTGACTATCAGAATAAAGAATAACTTCTTTAATAAAACCAAATTAATTAAGTAACCCTTTCAACCAAATTCCTTCCTTAATAGCATATGTGACTGCAATGTATTCAGCCTCAGTTGAAGACAAAGTCACAATCTTTTGAAGCTGGAATTTCCAACTTATGTAGGAATTACATAAAGTATACATGTATGATGAAGTAGATTTTCTATTCTCCCTATCACTTGCATAATCAGAGTCAGTAAACCCTTTCAAAATAACACATTTCTAAATTGAATCCCCAAGTTTGAGGTCCCCTTAATGTACTTAAGAAGCCATTTCATGGCTTCGCAATGTGGTCCATCTGGATTTGACATATATCTACTCAAAACACTTATAGAATATGCCAAATCTGGTTTAGAACACACCATGATATACATTACAAACCCAACTGCATTAGAATAAAACACTTGAACCATTCTTTCAAACTCTTCTTTTGTTTTAGGATATAAATCATTTGATAGTTTGAAATGATTAGCCAATGGGATGCTAACACTTCCAGATTCAGCCATAGAAAACTTTCTAAACAATTATAAAATATAGGATTTTTGGCTAAAACTTAGTGTGTCTTCTCTTCTATCTCTCTTAACTTCCATACCTTAAATCTTTCTAACTGGACCTAAGTCCTTCATTTCAAATTCATATTTTAGTTTGTCTTTAATTTCCTCAATCTCTCCTATGTCATGACTTGCTAATAGCATGTCATCCACATAAAGGAGTAAGTAAAGTAAATTAGCTCCACCATTCCCTTGCAATAAAGACAAGTATCGAAATTACTTCTCTTAAACCCAAGTCCAAAAACAAAATTGTCAAATCTTTTATACCATTGTCTTGAAGTTTGTTTTAAGCCATATACAGATTTCTTAAGAAGACATACTAAGTCAGCTTTCTTGCTCACCTCAAATCCTATAGGTTGTTTCATGTAAATGGTTTCATCTAAATCTCAATTTAGAAAAGCAATTTTTACATCTAATTGGTCTAATTCTCAATTAAATTGGGTGGCCAAAGCAAGAATGACACAAACTTTAGTAAATTTTACTACATGTGAAAAAATGTCATTGAAATCAACTCCTTCTTTTTGAGTAAACCTTTTGCTACCAATCAAGCTTTGTATCTTATGTCATTCTCACTTTGTTTGCCTCTTTTAATTTTAAAAATCCATTTACAATCCACAACCCTCTTACTCTCAGGTCTTTTTACCAAAATCCATGTTTTATCTTTGTTAAGAGATTTCATTTCATCTTGTATGGCTGCAAGCCAATATTTGAAATCTTTGCTACTCAAAACTTCCTCATAGGATTCAAGTTCTTCTTCAATCATATCATGATAGGACAGCAAGGAAACATAATTTTCAAACCTAGATGGAGGTCTAATAGTCCTTCTTTCCCTATCCCTAACAAGTTGGTAATCAACTAAGGGATGTTCAGTCTCTAAACCAGCCTCAGGAACCTCAATAGGTTCATTTTCAGCTTCAGGTTTCTCACCATTTTGAGGGACAAATTGATTAGGATCATCCCCAGATTGATCCACCTCAATCTCAACCCTTTTCCTTACATTTTCAGATTGGTCAGAGGTCTCTAAAAGGTCTCTACTTTGTTTTTCAGACTTAAAATAGGGCAGGTCATCCTCATTAAATACCACATTTTCTACTTATAATGACCTTATAGCCTTTAAGCTCTCTAACCCATAGTCTATAGCCTTTAATCCCTTCCCCATAGCCCAAGAAAACACACTTAAGGGCTCTAGGTTCCAATTTACTTTCAGTTTGATGTGCAAATGCTGCACACTCAAAAACCCTCAAGTTACTGAAATCTACATGTTTTCCTCTCCATTTTTGTTCAGGAATCTTAAAGTCTATAGCACTAGAGGGACATCTATTTATCAGATAACTAGCAGTCTTAATTGCTTCACCCCAAAAAAATTTAGGCAGACCAGAACTCAACAACATGCATCTAACTTTATCAAGAATAATTCTATTCATTCTTTCAGCTAAGCCATTTTGTTGTGGTGTGTGAGTGTGACTATTCTATGTCTTAACATACTAGATAATTTGCACAATTCATCAAACTCATAATTGCAGGATTCCAAACCATTATCAGTTCTTAAAACTTTAATTTTCTTATCAGTTTGGTTCTCAATTAAAAGTTTTCACTCTTTAAAAACATTAAATGTATCAGATTTTGATTTTAGCAAAAAAAGTCCAATTTTTTCTTGAAAAATCATTAATGACAAGCAAATAATATTTAAAATCAAAATGTGTACACATAGTTGCTGGTTCCCAAAGATCAGCATGCAAATATTCAAGTATGGAGACAAATTTATGCATTCCAAATAGAAAATGTAATTTATTATGCTTTCCTAAATTGCAATAGTCACAAAACTCAATTTCTCAATGTTATCATTGCCAAAAGCACCCTGTCACCTTTAAGTTCAAAGTGATAGTTCCTACACCTTTTAGTTGACATGTCATGTGATTACCCATTAAAACCTTACCACCTGTTGCATTTTCAAAATCAGTGAACCATTCCTTATTAGGACACATATAGTAGGTGCAACCTGAGTCAAGAATCCACTCTTGACAAGGTGGACAGCTAACAGCCACATAAACTTCGTCAATATTAGAGTTATTATAAGCCAAAGCAGCCCCCACCATCATTTTTAGACTTATTTTTAGAGTCATAAAGCCTATTAGGACAATCTTTAATAAAATGACATTCTTCAAGATAATAGAAACACTTTTTCCCTTTTGTCTTTATTTTATTTTTGTCCTTAAAGTTGCCCTTTTTCTTATGTCCGCGTTTCTTATTAAAATTACCATTCTTGGGATTAAACTTGGACTTCATCATCAGATTAATGCCACTAACAGACTCTCTCTTATCAGATTTTAACTCCTACTCTTTTGATCTCAAAGCATTAATGATCACTTCAGTGGTTAGAGTATCCCTTCCATATTCAGTTTCACTTTTAGCATCTTTATATTTATCACCAGTTGAATTCAATAAAACCACAGCCAACTGCTCATCTGAGAGTTTCTCGTCACAGTTGGCAAGGTCACGGAATAGTCTGTTAAACTTGTCAATGTTGGTTTCAAGGTCAAGTGA
The DNA here is from genome assembly GCA_903798235.1 of Fraxinus ornus. Classification (NCBI taxonomy): domain Eukaryota; kingdom Viridiplantae; phylum Streptophyta; class Magnoliopsida; order Lamiales; family Oleaceae; genus Fraxinus; species Fraxinus ornus. The sequence continues at coordinate 27,556 of CAIGRF010050806.1, forward strand.
AGGTCCAATTTAAAACCAAAGAATTGTTTTAAAAGATACACCTTATTAGGCATGGTTTTATTCAAATAAATGGTTTCCAATTTCTTCCAAAGTTCAGTAATAGTCTTAGTCTCACCAATTTCTCTAATCAAATTGTCAGAAAAATGCAAGAAAACAGTACTCCATGCAGTTTCATCTTGTTCAATTGCTTTATCAACATCAAAACCAGTAGGCCATGACTTATCAATAGCCTTAACATTTTTGTTGAAGTAAAAAAGCTTTCATTTTCTGACGTCAGAGACTAAAGTCTCCTTTGCCATTAAAAACTTTCATTTCAAATTTTGAAGTAGTCATTTTAAGAAACTGAATGAAATGGTTGTTTTCAGATCAATTAGACACTAACCAATAACTTGCAATGCACATCAGACAAGTATCGCCACTCAAGAGACACAACAAAGTACACAGATTGCAAGTACAGAGAGCAGGCACTTCAGAATTATATCACAATGTACACAATTTGACCAAAGCAATACAATTACAAATTGTATAGAGGCAAATTATATACAAATATCAATTAAGCAAAAATAATACTGCAGGAATGATTTTCAGAAAACAAGATTATCAAAAATCTTGAATGTGATCCAAGTAACCCTCAGATTCCAGACAACTCATGGTTTCTGGACAAAGGAATCACAAGGAGTCAAGAATCAGGTTTTCAAAAAAAAAAAAAAAACACTAATCAAAATATGTACTCTATGCAGTACACACAAACAAGGTAGAAAAATCAACCAAATATAGTATCTAAACAGGGCAGTATCTAAACGGGCAATATCCACACAAGGCAGTAAACCAAATCAAGTCAGAACACCCAAACACAAATTTACAGCTTCATTTATACGTAAATAATTCAAGAATTGGAAAGATCTCACCAAAGCCCCTTAATTAGGGTTTCAAGAGAACTGCAGAGCAGCTCAAATTTCAGTATCAGTGTCAAGATCGACCACTCTAGGTATCAAGAACTCCCTCCTTTTGCTCTGATACCACTGTTGGGAGGGTATTCACAACGATTAGCTCAAGAACAACAACAATNTCAAGATCAAGTGATGGATCAAGTTTAAAACCAAAAAATTGTTTTAGGAGATAAACCTTATTTGGCATAGCTTTATTCAAATAAGTTTTCTCCAATTTTTTCCACAATTCAACAATAGTCTTAGTCTCACCAATTTCTCTAATCAAATTGTCAGAAAAATGCAAGAAAACAGTACTCCATGCAGTTTCATCTTGTTCAATTGCTTTATCAACATCAAAACCAGTAGGCCATGACTTATCAATAGCCTTAACATTTTTGTTGAAGTAAAAAAGCTTTCATTTTCTGACGTCAGAGACTAAAGTCTCCTTTGCCATTAAAAACTTTCATTTCAAATTTTGAAGTAGTCATTTTAAGAAACTGAATGAAATGGTTGTTTTCAGATCAATTAGACACTAACCAATAACTTGCAATGCACATCAGACAAGTATCGCCACTCAAGAGACACAACAAAGTACACAGATTGCAAGTACAGAGAGCAGGCACTTCAGAATTATATCACAATGTACACAATTTGACCAAAGCAATACAATTACAAATTGTATAGAGGCAAATTATATACAAATATCAATTAAGCAAAAATAATACTGCAGGAATGATTTTCAGAAAACAAGATTATCAAAAATCTTGAATGTGATCCAAGTAACCCTCAGATTCCAGACAACTCATGGTTTCTGGACAAAGGAATCACAAGGAGTCAAGAATCAGGTTTTCAAAAAAAAAAAAAAAACACTAATCAAAATATGTACTCTATGCAGTACACACAAACAAGGTAGAAAAATCAACCAAATATAGTATCTAAACAGGGCAGTATCTAAACGGGCAATATCCACACAAGGCAGTAAACCAAATCAAGTCAGAACACCCAAACACAAATTTACAGCTTCATTTATACGTAAATAATTCAAGAATTGGAAAGATCTCACCAAAGCCCCTTAATTAGGGTTTCAAGAGAACTGCAGAGCAGCTCAAATTTCAGTATCAGTGTCAAGATCGACCACTCTAGGTATCAAGAACTCCCTCCTTTTGCTCTGATACCACTGTTGGGAGGGTATTCACAACGATTAGCTCAAGAACAACAACAATATTATATATGCTAAAATAGAAACTAAAAAGAACTAAAAAACACAAAGTATAAATTGAAATAAAACGTATCTTTTATTCATAAAAGCCCTCAGGCCAAATCACAAATTGCAGTGCTTCAATCTCACGAATAAACCACCGTTCAAATGAGTATTTTGATTTCTACAGTGAAGAAGGAGAGAAGTCTCTAGATCGGCGCAGAGAGCACGAGAGGATGAGAGAAAATCTGAAAAACTACACAGTACAAACCCTAAGGACGCCTTTTATGAGTCTCCTGAAGTGACATTCATCCAACGGCTGTGGTGATTGCACTTGGTGACATCCATGCCGTCCAGATTAAAAGGTGAGTAAAACACAACTTTCAGCATTCTTCAAACACGTTTCTTGCACCATTTAAACAAAACAGATTTTAGTAGCTAGGCCATCAAAATCCAGCTGGGCTCACAAGTTCAACCCAATGGGTATTTGCATCATTGTGCCACAAAATTCCTTTAATCTCACCTCTCTGCAACACCTATCAATCACGAATTGTACAAGCCTTAATGTTTTGCCGAGTGAAATCCTGCTCGACAAGCTTTGGCATCTAGAGATAAGAGAGTGTCCCCCTCTGAAACAGCGGTGTCTCAAAGGGGATTATTGGAAAAATATAGCTGGAATTCCTTGTGTCGAATTAGACGGCACTTACTTTTACAGACAGAGTTCGGGCTAAGCTGCAGTAATATTTCCTCGTTTGAGGGTATCGGAGACCGTATCTTTAACTTGCATAATCAGGTAAACAAATTATTATTTTTATTTGGCCTACTTTGATCACTCAATCTTTGAGCCATTGAAAGCCCGTCGTTTACTTGATTTCATACAGCAATTGACTAGCATATTGCACGATAAATGAACAACTTAAGTGCTGCTGTCCCTTTTAGTTGACCTTCTGTTTACTTGCAGTTTGCCAGCATTGTCTAAAACTGTCTGTGAATGGTCGACAAATACCAGTAGATGACAAAGAGAACACCAGTTTCGATCAAGGGCGAATGAACTTTCAATCTCTGGTGACCAACTTATTTGATTGTAAGCATTATCCTGTCTTTGATGCTAGCTCTCGACATGCTACCACAGCAAGAAGTCCGTAAGATTATACAAACTATAAGCCTCTACCTAATGTTTTGTTACTGCATTTTCTTTAGATCTAAATTGTTTGATTGCGATTCCTAATATACTTCCGCATTTTCTATGCCGATATTTCGAGGACATGCTTATCCAACTATTGTTTTTTCTTGTATATTTGGCAAGTGAATTTTACAATTCAACGAACGAAAAAAATATGAAATTCATCTTGAAAATTTCACGTCTCTATGGCGGTTTATGTACTTGTGATTGGAGAAATTTCAGGTGTCATTTTGTTGAACCAGCTTAGCTAAAAGCTTAAACTTTTATAGTGGACAAATTATTTATTTAAAGTTAGTTGCAGACCATCAATTTATTTGTAAGCAAAGGCCAACAGTTGCACGATTACATGTTCTAATGCTATGTAGACCTGCCTCACCAAAATTTAAGCTTTTCTTCAACAAATCTGGTTTCATATTTCTTATTTACTCAACTGTCAACAACACAGTGACCCACAAACACATTTTCTTGCTTTCTTGTCTGTATGGCAAAAGAAGTCACAATATATTTCCCAGACTGGTGGTTTTTTTTTTTTTTTTTGGGAGAGGATTAGAGGTACCAATTCTTGAACCATTGACCTTAATGGTAGAAACAACAATCCTTAATTAATCAAGAAAAAATGAAGTCGTCTTGACAATATTGTTCACTATAACATATCAAATATTTAAAATGCAAATGGTAGGAAAAATTGGTTCGAATATACTAAATCCATGTCTATAGTGAGCAAAATAAAAATGGATTAATTATTTTAATGGTTACCGAACTATATCAAGTGCTATTACTTAATAACTGAACATAAAATTACTAAACTATACCACATATTACTACTTAATGATTGAACATAAAATTGTATCTCAATGGTAACTGAATTATGCACCATATTACCTATCCATTATTAAAGTCGATGCAATTTGTTGAATCTAACAAATCTTTCAACATGGACCATATTAGACATCCATGTAACCAAGTCGTGTTTACAAAGCGCAATTTAGGCTACAAGTTTTAACGTCTTATTGGGAAAACATGGATTTGTCCCATTGTTCCCCACGTTTTTAAGGAGATATATAATGTAACTTTACAAACCCGATTAATCAAAATATAACATTGTTAAAAGATATAACATCTTATTCTTTGTAATTACTTTTCACGTAATTTTTCAATAGGGAAAAATACATATATATGGAAGTATCAAGATACAAATTCAAATATAAGAAAATTATTTTAAAGTTTATAGTCACAATTATGTACTATTCACAATCACATAACGTTATTTACAAGTCACGAATTTTATAGGCCACAACTTGATTTTCAGTTATAAAATATTAAATTAATTTATTACAGCTTAACTGCCACAAATTATCAAATTAATATATCACAACTTATTTATCAATCATGAAATTACAAATTTAGTCAAGAATCAAATATTTTTTGTCACTTATTATTTATTAGTCATAATTTATTCATTTTATTGTTCACAATTGGCCAATAAATGTTATTTTTCTCAAATTTTAAATTTGGCAATCATTTGACAAAACAATTTTTGGAAATTGTTTAAAGAAGATTCATTCTAACATAACCTAATCTCCTATGCCATAGACAAGTATCGTCTTTTAAGTTTGATAAACATTTTTCATTATTTTCAAGTTCGATATTTATGATATAAACATTTTTCATTATCGTCTTTTAAGTTTGATAGACATTTTGAATAATCGAATTTTATATGATAACATTTATCACATAATTGACTAATTCTAAGCAAATTATGTTTGAAGTTATCTATTAATAAAATATTTTCAATTGAAGGAGATGAGTGATTACTAATATTTCCAATTCTAATAATTTTTCCTTTTACATTGTCTTCAAATGTGACTGACCTTCATTTTTCTTTTCGAAATTTGATAGTAAAGTCATATTTTCGGTCATGTGCTTAATTTGAGCATTCACTATCCATGAACTATTTGATTTTTGTCTTCTTTGGTACCTTTAAAGGTAATTAAATTTTTTTATATTTTTGGTGCCCATACAAACGTAGATCCTTGGTAGTTAGTTTTAGTGGACTTTTGAATCCATTTGTTTTTATTTTCAAAGTGCAGCCTCTTTTTGGTTAGATAATTAAAGGCAACATGTACATTTTTATTGCAAAATCTACGAATAGTGATTGGAATAGAGGCATTTGATGCTTTAACAAATGAATTTTTGTTTAAAGAAGGGTTTATACCCAATTTCTCCTTTGTCAAAAACATATTTTTTATCACCAAACATTAAGTCAAAACTCTTCTTACCTTGAGTGAATTTATGAACCTTGGTCAAATCTTTAATTTTTTCTTTTAAAGAAGAGTTTTCTTTAATCAAAGAATCATAATCCTTTTGAGTTTCAAAAATATTCTTCATTTCATTTTTCAATAAGCAGTGTTTCCTTTTTAGAATGCTACGATTTAAGGCAAGTTTTTCAATTTACTCAAGAATTTCATCATTGGAAATAAATAAATCATCATATCAACATTTTTCAATAGGATTTATCTCATTTTCAATTGTCATGAAGCACATGTTGACGACTTCTTCTTAACTATTATTTTCATCACGATCATCATTGTCGTTTTCATCCCATGTCGCTTGTTGTGTCTTTTTCTTGATATTTCTTTTCTTGTTTGGGCAATGGATTCTCTTGTGTCCAGGTTTGTCGCGATTATAGCAAATGATTTTCTTACTAATTTTCTCACCCTTTTCTTCTTTCTTTTGAAACCTCCAATTATTGCGAAAACCTCTCAATTTCTTAACAAGTAGAACTAGATTGTCGAGTTCTTCATCACTCATGTTTTCCCTTGTAGTTCATCTTCAATTGCCAGTTTTAAAACAATTTGGTGCTTAGGAGGCTCATTCGATTCTTCTTTGCTTTTCCTTATTTTTCCTTAGTTTCGACGTTGTTGAACTCACAAGTCATCAAAGTACCATAAAGCTCTTCCAATGGATATGAGTTGATATATTTGGTACTCTCTTTCAACATCTTTAATGAGCTCTAATCTTTTGATATTGACCTAAGTATTTTGCTTACAAGTTTACTGTTAGTAAATTTACGATCAAAATATTTAAGGTCATTAACAATATTGATAAAGCGAGTAATCATATCGACAACAGATTCATCTTATTTCATGAAGAAATTTTAAATTCTTTAACCAAAAGATTACTTTTGGTTTCCTTCACTTTACCTGTACCAACATGAGTAACTTCTAACATAAGCGAAATATTATATGCGGAATCACATGTATTAATATAGTTATATTCATTTTTATCTAAAGCATAATTTGTGTCAAGGTGGAGATTGTTGGGTTTTGTGCTCCAATTTCGGTCCAAATTGGTTCTAGGATTTCGCGTTGTGGAGTATTAGGCTTGAAGATGTCAAAATAGGATCCAAGAAGGAAAAAAGACGGATTGACGGCACTGGACGATCGCTCGTCTCACACTTGAGCGAGAGAAGCAAAATTGGAGTAGGGAAGCTATCACCTGACTGTCGCTGGGCGACAACCCGTCGACCACTTATTGCTCGAGCGAAGCCGCAGATTTTTTCCTTGTTTTTCGATTTTACGCGATCTTTGACCTAGTTCCATGTTTTTAGGGTTTGGACATTTTTCCTATAAATAGTAGACTTTTCATTCATTTTATCAGACCTTAAGTTGCAGAAATTGTAATTTTTTCTCCATTGGTTGTTAATAAAGTATTATGTTCCTCTGTCAATTCATTTTCTTGCTTATTTCTTTTTAATCTTGTTTTTCTTTGTGCGATCTACACTTCATATCGCGCCATATCCTCTCCTCAAATTCCTAACAGTCGAGATGCTATTCTCCTCCAAATCTCTACCAAAATCGGAATTGATTCAATTCAAGCAGTTTTTTGTTGATCAATTATAACAAAAATCCGTCTTTATGATTTTTATTTATTGGATTATAAGTTCTCTAGTGAAAACTTTCAAAATTTCTGTATTAATTTCATCTTAAATCCCATTTTCATTCTCCAATCGCCATTATAAGCTCAATTTTAATGGTATATTACCAACGAACATCATATATGTTAAGAAATTAAGTAAAGACGAAAAATGAAGTAATCCTACCTATTCTTATGATAAGAAAAGTGGTGTCTGATAAGTGTATAAAGTTAGGTTATACTTCTAATCATTTTCAAATAGCTTGGATAAACCAAGTATGGCACAACAAAATACTCTAACAAAAGGTCGCCTATGTAAGTGAAATAATCGATATTTAGACCCAACATTTAGAGGGGCGTGAATATGTGTATATTAAGAAATTAAAATAAACAAACAATAATAAACAAGTCACACGTTATTGTCTCTAGATGGTTAAGTTTAATCAAACTAAATTCTAATTGTCAATCATGTTATATGGATCAAAGAATAAAAGCAAAATCAACACCTAATATGGTTACGAAGGAAAATCCTTTGAATCATCACAAGGATAAAAAATCTTCAAGCAAACCTTGCCAACAGATCCACTAGAAAAGATTTAACTAATAATTGATCCGGACACAACTATATCTTAGTAGATTCTGACCACCAAACTTATAAATCGCCGAAAAACCTCTTCAATTGTGCTTCCATCACTTTTCAACAATTTTGGACTTTTTTTCCCTCCTTGTAGATCACCAAGAACGAACCTCGTTCTTCTCTAACTGAAATTCTAGTTGCCTCTCTAGAAGTTCAGAACTCTGAAGGATTATCGGTATAGGACTTGGTTTTAATGTTTGATTTTTGGTTCTTTTATGTTTTGGTCTTGTGGTTGATGGAAGAGATTTATGGAATATGTATTTGATTTTTGTATGATGTTCTCTTAACTGAAATAAATGCTCAACCAATTTCGAGAGATGTTAAGGACGAACTATGTCTTGGGTGTATATAATATGGAGTGTTTGAGCTTGTATAGGCTTGTCAAAACTATAGAAATTGCAAACTAGGATTTGGTTGGATAAAACTACCACTCGAGCGCTAGGTTTGTGGACAGCAAGTGGTGACTATTGTAAAAACTGCTCGATCAGTTTTCCGGCATAAAGCGAGCATTCTTGCAACGATTTAGTCTTCTAGAGAGGCTTTGACTTAGGACTGAACATATGTCGGTTTGGTTTGGTTCTCTTCAGAATCGAACTGACCCAAAATTTTCGGGTATTTAATAAATGGAACCGTCGGGTCCAAATATAATTATGGAACCGTTCGGGTTCAGTTCCATTCGGCTCGGTTATGTTCGGTTCCATACCATAATTAATTTTTTAAACATTTACAACAACACTACATAAATACAACTAATGACATGTTCCTTCGTAACTTTTATAAATTAACGTAATCCAATTTAAAAATATATAAATAACAAGTTGTCCAATAAAATTAATTAAATGTATATAAATACCAAAAAGTAGATACTAATATTAAAATATCGATGATCCAAATCAATAATTCCTTTACTTCAAGTACCCTACATAAAGAAAATGAAATATAAATTAAAATTTACGAAAATAAAATAATTTAATTAATTCAATATAAAAAATTAAAAAAATTATTTATATTCGGTTCTTATTCGGTTATCCGGTTCTTGGTCTAGAACTGATAACCAACCCAAACCCATCTGTTCTCGATTTAGATACTCGTTCGGATATTTAACTTATGAAGAACCGTTCGGTTCGGTTCGGATTCGATTCGGTTCGAAAATTTTGTCCAGCCCTACTTTGACTCCTTCAAACACACTCCCAACTGCGACTATTTGGCCTTAATTACAGCTAAATAAATTATGATTTTGAATATGGAACTAGCCAATACAATTTGGACCTAAAAACTACCTCTTTGACATTTCGTGACAAAATCATTTATTTCAACGTTACACAATAAACACAATCTAACACTACTAACCCAAAAACTCAACACTCAATCTTCACCTCAACAACTTGTCATACTTGTTTTCTGAAACACGTGATCAACAATATAACGTGTAAAAGTAATAGAAAACTTACAATAAAACATATAACTAAGTCATATAAACAACGTAAGTAAAACATGTGTAACACCAAAACACGCAACTCTACGTGTATCAATAACTTAAAAACTAAAACATGACAAGCAACAAATATATCAATAGTGTTACCAGTAACTCAAAATTTGATATTGATATTATAAAATACTTGACACGATATCGTTAAAGAAAAACATCACANCAAATATAATTATGGAACCGTTCGGGTTCAGTTCCATTCGGCTCGGTTATGTTCGGTTCCATACCATAATTAATTTTTTAAACATTTACAACAACACTACATAAATACAACTAATGACATGTTCCTTCGTAACTTTTATAAATTAACGTAATCCAATTTAAAAATATATAAATAACAAGTTGTCCAATAAAATTAATTAAATGTATATAAATACCAAAAAGTAGATACTAATATTAAAATATCGATGATCCAAATCAATAATTCCTTTACTTCAAGTACCCTACATAAAGAAAATGAAATATAAATTAAAATTTACGAAAATAAAATAATTTAATTAATTCAATATAAAAAATTAAAAAAATTATTTATATTCGGTTCTTATTCGGTTATCCGGTTCTTGGTCTAGAACTGATAACCAACCCAAACCCATCTGTTCTCGATTTAGATACTCGTTCGGATATTTAACTTATGAAGAACCGTTCGGTTCGGTTCGGATTCGATTCGGTTCGAAAATTTTGTCCAGCCCTACTTTGACTCCTTCAAACACACTCCCAACTGCGACTATTTGGCCTTAATTACAGCTAAATAAATTATGATTTTGAATATGGAACTAGCCAATACAATTTGGACCTAAAAACTACCTCTTTGACATTTCGTGACAAAATCATTTATTTCAACGTTACACAATAAACACAATCTAACACTACTAACCCAAAAACTCAACACTCAATCTTCACCTCAACAACTTGTCATACTTGTTTTCTGAAACACGTGATCAACAATATAACGTGTAAAAGTAATAGAAAACTTACAATAAAACATATAACTAAGTCATATAAACAACGTAAGTAAAACATGTGTAACACCAAAACACGCAACTCTACGTGTATCAATAACTTAAAAACTAAAACATGACAAGCAACAAATATATCAATAGTGTTACCAGTAACTCAAAATTTGATATTGATATTATAAAATACTTGACACGATATCGTTAAAGAAAAACATCACATTCTACTAATTACAATAAAAAATATTTACCCCCCCCCCCCAAACCAACACCCAAAAAAAACTACTCTTCTTAACTCATATACTACTCACCTCCCTGAAATAAATACTAACACATAACACAATCATGAATAACACAAAGAGAAATAAATGAAAAATTATACACATGGACACACTATGCAAACCATGAGATGAGAGTGTTATTTTTTCTTTTGCAAAATAACATCTTTTTCATGGATTTTTAAATATAAACCTATATGAAATAAATTGTCTAAGCAATCTTGTAAACAAGACTCAAAATCTTAAATCAGTGAGAAATGACATGCAAAGAAATCATTGGTGAATGAATATTTTTCTCAAACTATGATAGTCAAATTCAGCGCTACTAGGACATTTTAAATAACTAGTGTGCGCACGTGCGATGCACGTGATACAGTTTAATTGTGTATTTAATAGCGTTGAGTGATTTTAAATTATTTTTTCAGTCTAATGTTTGTATAAGTATATGAATTGATTCTTTTGTTAGTTAAATTTTTTTTTTTTACAATGTATAATGTATGTATGTTATGGTATTAGAAAAATGATTCCAAATTGATACAATTTATTCTCCGAAAAAGGTACTCAAGACTACTTGTGTATATCAACACTATCTACCTCTTGATCATCGCAGACTAATATGCTTATTTACAAGGAACTATATTTTAAAAAGTTGAATTCTTTCTGCAACAACTGTAAAAGCATGAAAGAGATATGCTTCATACAAGTTCACAGTGTGGCAACCATTCGAAAGTATAATTTGGGTGTATAATAGAAATGAAATAAGGAAGCGATTTGACATTTTCACCTATAAACCAAAGAATTGTACTTGGATGAGTGGCTTCTTGTCCCTCCTTACCCAGAGCTGAGTTACTAAATCATGCAACCATCCCAAATATTTCCTTTTAACTCTACAAAATTCATAGTATGATATATATGCTGTAAAATATAAATCAATCTTTTCGTTATTAGAGCTTTAAGAGTTTGATCTTCAATCTTGATTGTGACAATTGTTTCTAGATTGTTGATGTAAATTAATCATCATCACTAACGATTTTTCTTCAGAGAGCTTGGTCAAGATTCCTAGGTGAACAAATACTTCACTTGGGAGTTTTCAAGGTCAGCTGCAAGAATCGCAGTAGCAACGACAAGTAATGTGACCGAACTCAAACACATTAAAATTCTCATTTTAAAACACACATTCTTCAATAAAATAATATTTTACATTACATCAATAACTTTTTCTTTTTTTCAACCACATATTTTCCATCAATCTACTATTCCATAATACAGTCTCCAAAATAATGTAGCTCAAACACACCCTAAGAGCGAAATTATATTTTTGTGCATTTAATATTATTCACTAATTCCAGGAAGAGTAATGCTATGGTACCATAAGTGTTGACATAGGGGGTGACATAATGGCCACATGGCCACCCCCTATTGGAGGGTTGCCGGGCCCACATGTGGCCATTATGTCACCCCCTATGTCAACCCTTATGGTTGAGTAGCGAAATCCTTCCAGGAATTGTTTTCAAAATATAGACACAACACGGACAAATAACCTATGATTGTGTTTTCTTGATAAAGAATAGTTAAGTTCAAATGTCTGTGCAACTGAATGTCCTCTTCCCTCCAATAAAATAAAAAAAGGAAGTCAATGACCCTATATATATGGAAAGACAAGCACAAGAAAATAGCAAGGCCAATTTCAAGGCAGTTAATAGGAAAAATTCATATACAAATTAAATTAGCATGTACCTTCTATACATATTGGACCTACGTCATCCAAGTCTCTCCTATAATGAAATTGCAAGTCTGAACCAATTGAAATCCACCTGCATAAGGCCATTAGTAAAAGAAGAAAAAAAAAAATTAGAACTCGAGTTCAATTAAACACTACAAGATAGCTTAGCCGATTATTGATGTTCAACATAATTAAGACAAGCCTCAAGTCACACCTAACTTGCACTAAGGAGCATATATCACATAACACTTCCAATGATTTTTTTCTCATTCTCCCTTGGTGCCAATTTTCCCAGACTAACGTTGCAATACTTCATCCTTTACCCACACCTGCGCCATCTCAAAGAAAGAATCCAGCCCTTGCACCATTGGTTAAGTGTTGAAGATGCTCGTCATGGAAACAAGATTTACATTGTAAACATTACATACAATATACATATCTGTCTTTGACTTATATAATTTGATTAATTCAAATGAGCATACAGACCTTTTCTAAGGAGAGAATATGACTTCTGGCAAACATTTGAAACGTTTGAGGGAAGGTTGAAAAGAACTCAGCCATTTTCTTCAGTAGAAGTGTCAAGCACCACTAATCTAGAACCCTAATATATTATTCAAATCAGAAATAACCTTCTCCATGTCCAGTTGCCTCATAGATGTGAAGGATTCCATCAAATAGAAAAGAAAAAAAACAAACACACTCAAAGGACAAGCTCAAATATCCCATAGAATTGCAGCTGAAGCATCAAGAAATATGAAAAGTAAAAATGGGTATTTTTACAGGAAATATCGCTCATTCAAGTGGAATACAAATCATCAACGAAGATATCAATCTAAGAAAGGTAAAACAAACAATAGTATGTTTATGGGGAGGGCAGTGGGGAGATAGCAAAGATTGAAAGCATGTATTCACAATTTCTACTTACCCAAGACTAACAATGCAATAGAAAGATCCTTCAAGGAATGTGAATGCGATGCTCCAACATGCAAGTGACCATGAGCATTGTCATTGTGATCATGTGAATGAGAGTGCTCATCACCTGCAGGAATAAAATAGGAACAAATAGAATTGAGAAAGCAATGTACCATAGACATGTTGCAAAATCCAATGACAAAAATTGCCAAAATACGTAATAATTTACAATCCCATAAGAAAATAAAACCATGCCAAAGCAAGGTAGAATCTTAAACCACAAGATAATAAACATAAGCTTAAGAAAACACAATAACCAATTTTTTTATTAGGTATATTAATGTTTGAACTTTTCCTAGCTTAATTAAAAGCCCTCTGATAGTATAAGTTTCAGGAAATAACATATAAATTTCAAGAAAAAACATAAGTGAAAATGACATCCATTCCACATTGTTTTCCATGGGAATGTTTTTGTTGATTTCAACTAACCTTCTTTTCAATTTTAAATAAAATGTTTCCGATTGTTGTGTTCTATATTCATTTTAAAAATTGTAGCTACCATCTTTATAGTTAGGATTATGCTTGTTAGGTGGTTGGCGACATGCATATGACATTATTGTTCCAGAGTGTCAATAGTGGGTATTCTTCCACAGTGGTTGAAGTGATAAGTTTGTACCAATTGGAAGAGTCTAATTTTTACGATTTATATTATCTAGTAATCAACGATTGGAGTTCAATACGACTACCAATAAGCAAGTCCGTGTGATGTCTTTCCAAGGACATAATCTGACAGTAGTGTGCACAAGATTTCAAAATTTCATCCTAAAAGCCATGCTAAACAAACTTATTTTGTTGATCAAATTTTTTCAACAATCAAAATTAAATATTCATAATTAAATGGGAAAGATTTCAACAACTTGGTGAGAGAAAAATAAAAATGGGAAACCTCGTTTGACAACGGAATATGCTTCCTCCGTAGCTACTTTTGTTGTAGCCACCCGAATCAGCGAATGGAAAAGAGAAAACTATTAATAACCAAATTTCAATAAAATACTCTGATACCCAAAGAAAATTAAATAAAAATCATTCACTTCAATTCGATCCAATGAAATCTATATAACAAACACCAATTGTATAATTGACCACATGACATTTACTTACCCTTAAAAAATTGGTAGAATTCAGACCAATATATATAAGTTTTGGGTTGTCGGCTTTAAAATAACTTGGAAGTCTTGTAAGTTAGTTAATGAATAAGCCCATGTTCCTGTAAGCACTCTATTATTTATTATAACCAAGTTTCTCATTCTTCCCACACTAAAAGAGACTCTCACCCCATGCCACCCCACCCCGACCAAAGAAAGAAATTAGATGACCAGGGAACCGAAGTCGGAATTACGGGAGGGACCAGATCGCTGACGAAGAAGGGACAATGGAGAGGAGCTAAAGACGAAGAGAAAGAAGGAAAGATAAAAGAAATAACACGTAGGAAAAACCCTAAGACAACAAGGTCGCATTATTGGAGGTACGAACAAACAATTCTTAAAACGGCGTCGTTTTGTAATCCCATAATTTCTACAGTAAAAAAGCTCCTCACTCTTTTTATATATGCTAGTGTACGCATGTGCTGTAGTTTAGTTGAGTATTTAATAGTGTGAAGTGATTTTAAGTTATTTTTTCAGTCTAATATTTGTATAACTGTATGAATTGATTTTTTTGTCAGTTAATCTTTCTTACAATGTATAACGAAAAGAGATTTTGGACTTTTAACTAACCTATGCTTTGGTGCTAATGGGGGTATTACTACTTAACTAATGTCAGTCAGTCAAAAAAGATATACATGGGTGGAAGATAAAGAGGCATACTTTGTACCAAGGTGGCAAGCAGCTCATAAGTTTCACACGAAAGCACAATCCAGTCATTGTTGCCGTGCTACAATGTTCAACTGTTGGAGTAAATGTGACCCTGAAGCAATTACCTTTAATGAATAAAATGACTTGTACAGCCAAATTCATGTAAAACACACCAAAAAGATCTATGTACCTCGCATGAATTTTGGTGTCATCCTCTTCAATTGCATCTTCTGTTATGAACTTCAACACTTCCAAAGAATAAGGGTGTGGTGCTTTGGATCTTTTTTATCTCTAATACGATGTAATACTGTTAAGAAGTACAAAAAAATCTATGCACTGGGCTTCCCCCACATATCTCACTTCATAAAAAAATAATTTTTGGATTACAAGATAATCTCCAGAAAAAAAAATGTATAAAAATGAATGAATAGAAAACAAACAAATGCTATAGGTGAGAGATGTCTTACTTTTAGAAAAATATACTATAATAGTTATTGACCAATAAGCAAAAAATGTGATCGTTCAGACTATATACAGTTAACGGATTTCAACTGTTACTGCTACTGAACAAAAATACCACAGCTTTCTCCAGCATAATAGAAAATTCAATTTATGAAGCATATAGAAACAGAAGAAATTCATATGAATGATTAATTTAGTTTGCAAAATTTAGTGGAACAGTAAATGATTCTAAGGCATTTTCAAGTGTTAATATCTTCAAATAATATTCAACCAACGCATAGCATAAATACAAATATGTATTTAGCGACATAGTTAAGGACTCACCTATGTGAAGATCCAAGTCTCCTAGATTACATTGTCTGGTTCAGAGAATGGGAATCTTGAGAATATGCTCTCTAAATGGCCAATCAAAGTTTCACAAGCTTCAACATAATTCAAACCTGAATCTACCTTTTCCCCTTTCAACCCCTTCATCATAGTACCAATTAATCCAGGGATAGTACTCTGGAAACAGGAACAAACAAATTCATTAACATTTGAGAAAAAACACGAGTAATGTAACATGTGTCTTCTTTTGGCTCTGGGAGAAACTAACAGCAGCATCAGCTGCAGCTGCAACGATTTTGTCATGTAGACAATGTAGATTCTCAGGAATCCTGAAATAAGCGTAGTTTCTTTTCAGAAACTTATCAGCTGAATGTGCTTTGTAGGAGGTGGGAATTTTATTGGGGAGAGGGAGAGAGAGAGAGAGGGACCTAAATTCATTTTCAAATGCTAAAAATGATATTAAAACAAATTCACACCCATTCACCTATAAAACAGAAGCATGTGACATAGCAAAAAAAATTTGATATAAGAGATATGGCTGGATAAAAGCTCATGTACTGATGCTAGTTTGCTGATGAACAATGGGAATATTTACATACTGTCAAGCCATTCTGTTTCAAAATTAATTGTAATACATGCCCAAATGAGGGTTAATACAAAATGATAGGGGGGGGGGCATACTCTAGATGATAACAGTTGATAGAGATTCCAGTTTGAAATCAAGAGCATGCTTGGTATTGCTTCTTTGTACAAAAGAAGCTGCTCATTTCAGTTTTCAGCAGTATCCCAGATACTGCCCAAAAAAGCCATTAGCTAAGCCAAAGATGCTCCAAGGCACCTAGAACCATACCATTCATTCTTACCATTCCATTCCATTAATCTGACTCACTAAAGTCGGGATGAGATCATGAGATTGCATTCAATTCCGATTAACTTAATAGCCTTGTCAAAATGTTTACACGGTACTAACCCAACCCAGTCAGCTAACTATAGTATCATGACAAACTCAACTTGGTAAAAGATTCTTTACATTCTTTCATCTGATGGATGCTATATATAGGACTGGTAACGAATTGGTGTGACATATTTTAGCAGACATGATTTCTGACAAAGAAACCAACCAGAGCAATCTGCCTCCTTTGAATAGATATTTTAATATCAAAAGTTAAGAACTGATCAATCAAATGAACTCAAGAATTCAAAAAGAACGCAACCCAGAAGCTAAATTCTTGAATAAAATCAATCAATCGCAGATTAATCAAATTAAAAGCTTTTGAACCCTCTGTAGCTAAATGAAAATTAAGAAATGACAAATCAAATAAACCCAAGAATTCAAATAGATTGAAACCCAAAAAAGCTAAAGCTAAACTCCGTGCGCGACGGAGACACGCCATGAAGAAGAAAACAAAAATTGATCTTTTCATCTAAAAAAAAAATGGATAGACAGAAGAAAGGGTTTACAGGGTTACAGATTTATTGCACGAGCGATTAGGGCAATATTGCCGGAAAGAGAGTAACGGCAAGAGATAGAAATAAAGAGAACAAAGGAGATGGGTACGGGAGTCTGCGACTTTGCGTGAACAAATGGAGATGGTTTGATGCCAAAACGACGTCGTTTGAAGCAGACGAAAGTGTGAACAGTGATATCAAAAGTCTCTTTTATTTGGTAGTGAAATAGCTCATATTTATATTTTTCATTGTATAACTTTTTTCTTTCTTCCCTTATTTGTAAGCATGTGTGCGCGCCCTCACACACACATATAACATATATTTCCTTTTTCTTCATTTTTTTCAGATCTTAGGCCAGACTTTGTTTCATTAAAATTTTGTAAATGACCTATGTAACGAACTTTGAACTTATGACTCCCAAGTCAAATGACTATAGGACATCAAATTTTTTGATACACAGCAGACTTAATTACTCAAGTCGTAAAAGCTACAAAGAGAAGAATAAGATCTATCACAATTTCAATGAAATTTAAATCTTTTTGAAGCTCAATACAATTTTCTTTTGGGGAACATACATGAGCTTATGCCAGCTAGTTAAGGCCATTCTATATTCAAGGTCACCTCACCACACTGATGATGCATACCAAATCTTACACACACGGTTAAGACGAACTTATAAGAGCATAATGTGTGCAATGCAGAATATACATGAAGTAATATATATCAAGTACTTCAAACAAATTCTAAACAAAGTTAATAGAAACTTTATTCGCCGTTCATTAATTTTATTAGTACTTGATCTTAAGCTAACATGTCCAATCAATTTGAAGTATTGTAGCATCAAAAATTATTTTTCCACTTACTTGATTTTCTTATTTAATAAAACAAATAATTCAAAACAAATTAGACAAGAAAAAAGTTAAGAGTACACGCATGAATATGTAGATATCATGAACACTGTAAATGCATGCATCTATAGACGTACTCAATGAGGTACACAAACGCTCTTACCTTTTAGAGCAACGTGATCAACACTACTATTTACTACATCACTATGACCTGTGAGCTCACTCTTTTTAACCCAAACATTTCTAGATGTCATCGGAGTCAAGTAACTCAATATTTCAATCAAGTAACTAACTCGATTAGTTAAAGACCTGTCATGATTAGTAATGTCCTGATTGTGTTCCTAACCAAGAGCTTGTGACACATAGGTCTTATGTTACCTAACTCAACATAGTGGCGACAAGTNAGTGTGAACAGTGATATCAAAAGTCTCTTTTATTTGGTAGTGAAATAGCTCA
This sequence comes from Fraxinus ornus, assembly GCA_903798235.1. Classification (NCBI taxonomy): domain Eukaryota; kingdom Viridiplantae; phylum Streptophyta; class Magnoliopsida; order Lamiales; family Oleaceae; genus Fraxinus; species Fraxinus ornus. The sequence continues at coordinate 46,168 of CAIGRF010050806.1, forward strand.
TATTTATATTTTTCATTGTATAACTTTTTTCTTTCTTCCCTTATTTGTAAGCATGTGTGCGCGCCCTCACACACACATATAACATATATTTCCTTTTTCTTCATTTTTTTCAGATCTTAGGCCAGACTTTGTTTCATTAAAATTTTGTAAATGACCTATGTAACGAACTTTGAACTTATGACTCCCAAGTCAAATGACTATAGGACATCAAATTTTTTGATACACAGCAGACTTAATTACTCAAGTCGTAAAAGCTACAAAGAGAAGAATAAGATCTATCACAATTTCAATGAAATTTAAATCTTTTTGAAGCTCAATACAATTTTCTTTTGGGGAACATACATGAGCTTATGCCAGCTAGTTAAGGCCATTCTATATTCAAGGTCACCTCACCACACTGATGATGCATACCAAATCTTACACACACGGTTAAGACGAACTTATAAGAGCATAATGTGTGCAATGCAGAATATACATGAAGTAATATATATCAAGTACTTCAAACAAATTCTAAACAAAGTTAATAGAAACTTTATTCGCCGTTCATTAATTTTATTAGTACTTGATCTTAAGCTAACATGTCCAATCAATTTGAAGTATTGTAGCATCAAAAATTATTTTTCCACTTACTTGATTTTCTTATTTAATAAAACAAATAATTCAAAACAAATTAGACAAGAAAAAAGTTAAGAGTACACGCATGAATATGTAGATATCATGAACACTGTAAATGCATGCATCTATAGACGTACTCAATGAGGTACACAAACGCTCTTACCTTTTAGAGCAACGTGATCAACACTACTATTTACTACATCACTATGACCTGTGAGCTCACTCTTTTTAACCCAAACATTTCTAGATGTCATCGGAGTCAAGTAACTCAATATTTCAATCAAGTAACTAACTCGATTAGTTAAAGACCTGTCATGATTAGTAATGTCCTGATTGTGTTCCTAACCAAGAGCTTGTGACACATAGGTCTTATGTTACCTAACTCAACATAGTGGCGACAAGTGGGAATGAACTTATGAGCAACTCTAGATTTTAAGTTTTGAACCTTAGGTTGAGAAACCCTGTGTTGCACCTCTGTCCTAAGACTCCTACATTATTAGACTTGATATAGGTATGTACAAATTTATTTTCAGAGGAGGAAGCAATATGAGAGTTTGTTTCATTATAGCCTAAATCTCTCCCATTCCCAGCTAGTTTATTCGATCCTACTATGTTGTCAAGTTTCTTAGATCCACTAGAAAAAAATGAGCTGGGCACTAGATTTCTCAAAATCACTCGTAAAAATCTTAACCTTAATTTTTAAGGACTCTTTCTCGACCTTCAACTCATTCAATCGTCTAGTTGACTCTTCAAGTTTGACTTTTAAGCTTTCATTTTCTAACTTTAGTTTATGTAATTTCTTAAAGGCAGAGCTATTAACCTTCTTCAACTTAAGGCTCTCCTCAAAAAATTAGTCAAATGCCTCATAAATATCCCGCTTATTTCTCTATGTCCTCAAATCTCTCATTCTCGTGTATTGGTTTTCTTAAGCACAAAGGCAAATGCCATATAATTCGTACCCTCATCTGGATTGGAGTTTTCACTATCATCATCGAAGCTAGATTCATTATTAGTGAGAGTAGAGTTTATAGCTTTATTTGGGATTTTCCTATAACTTGGGCACTAGGCTCTAACATGTCCAAAACCCTGACACTATGACACCTCACACACTGAGACCTCTTTTTGGCATCTCTAGTATCTCTCTTATCTTTCTTATGTTTACTAGAGTCATCCTAAAACTTCTCAGAATGTCTATTATTACTTCTAAAGAATTTTTTGAATTTCTTATCAAAGTAAGATAACTCCTCATTCTTAAGAGTATCGTTATCAGTAATATCACCGTCTTCTTTCCTAACAGTGTTAAGGGCTAAAGACTTTAATAGCATCTAGGTCTTTGATTTCCTCAATGGCTGTGACCTTAGGTCTAAATCTTTTGGTAGGAATCTCATAACATACCTCACAATCTTAGCCTTGAGGGTTCATTCACCTAGATTGAAACTAGAGTTCACTATATCATTCAATTTAGCATAAACCTCATCGAAAAACTCATCATCCTTTGTCCTAATTTCTTCAAACCTAGTGGTCAATGTTTGAAGTTTAGAGTTTTTCATGGTCTTAGTTCTTTCATGTGTGATTTCTAATCTATCCCAAGCTTCCTTAGTAGTGTCACACATGGATACCCGATTAAACACTTCGGGAGAAATAGCCATAAAGATGGCATGGACTCCTCTACCATTCCAGTTATACTCACCTAAATCATATTTAGTCTAGTAAAGATATATGTAGATGTAACAATGTAGTCCAACCCTTTTCTACATTAATTCAAACCCATTCATCCATAGATTTTAAAAAGGCTCTCATCCTAACCTTATAGTAAACATAATTACTTCTTTCAAAATATGGAAGAACGGAAAAGTGATTGACTCATCTAAACAAAATTAGGTCAACGATTGAATTAAGCTGTGATACCAATTGAAACCACTGATGTTTAGACCCAACAACACTTAGATAAGGGCGAATATGTGTATAATCCACAATAAAATTAACAAACAATAATAAGCAATAAGTCACAGATTATTGTCTCTAGATGATTATGTTTAATTTGACTATACCCTAATTGTTAATCATGTGATATAGTCAAAGCATAAAAGTAAAATCAACACTAAGTATGGTAACGACGCAAAATTCTTTGAAGAACTCTTCACATGGATAAAAAATCTTCGGACAAACCTTGCCAAATAGATCTACTAGAAGTTGGTCCAGACATAACTAAATCTTAGTAGAATCTGACCATTCAACCTATAAATCACCAAAGAACCTCTTTGATTGTGCCTCTAGCACTTTCCAACAAATCTAAACTTATTTTTCCTCGATGTGGATCACCAAGAAAGAACCTCGTTCTTCTCCAATTAGAACTCTAGCTACCTTTCCCAAACTTAAAAAACTCTGAAGGATTATTGGTAAATGATTTGATTTTTGGTGTTTGATCTATGGATCGTTTATATTTTGATCTTGTAGTTGAGGTAAGAGATTTATGGAATATGTATTTGATTTTGTAGGATATTCTCTTGACTGAATGCTCAACCAATTTCCAAAGATGTTTGGGACGAACTATGGCATAGGTATATATAATAAATAATGCTATCTAGCACCAGTGGTGTTACAACATCAGTGTTTGTGGCGTTAAGTGATAGGATACTTGAGAGGTAGAATTAAGTGATTAATTTAATTATACCTATTGATTAATGCTACATTAGCGCCATTTGGTGTTTTAACACTAGTGGTGCTAAATAGTATTACCCATATAATATAGAGTGTTTGAGGTTGTATATGACTAAAAATGTAGAAATTGTGAACTAGGATTTTTCTAGATAACACCACTCCTCGAGCACTGGACTCTCGAGCGGTCTTCCAAGCTTGAATCGAGCATTGTTTACGATGACTTGGTTTTATGGAGATGACTTTGGCTCCTTCAACATACTCCTGACCCTCGACTCTTTGACTTTAATTACAACCCAAGGGTTACCAAAAACTTTAAGAGGGAAGATAACTAGATCATGTGGCGTTCTATCCAAAGACTATAGGTGCGCTGTCTTTCCAAGCTCGAGAGCTATGGGTCATGGATTCTATAATTGGGGTTGGCCCAAAAAGTTTTTTGGACAAATAATATAATTAATTAACTTTATTTTAGTTTAGTTTATATTAATCCTATTGACAAATGTAAATTCAAAAATCGCGATAAGTGGTATTTCTTAGATTGTGATACATGGCTGGACAAATTATAGAATATATGTCTATTGTAATATGTTCGTGCAAAACCCGCAAGCGTACGGGGTCGTTGTACAAGTAATAAAATTTGTGAGTTAAGAGTATCGTTCCCACGAGGAATAAGGTCTAATTTTTAGTTCAATAGCTACTATTAAACTTGAAGTGTGGCAGTATCAAAATAGATTGTTTATATGTTTTCTATACTAATCCTAAACTAACCAAACAAATAAAGTATTTATATAATACGTGAATGTTTGTATTGGAATCGTGAATCCCCCTATTTCCTTCTACTTCAATTCTCAATAATTAATCTAGTAAATTCATGCATTCTAGACAATCGATAATCCACTATTATTCAATATTCTTTTCCAAGATATATTAAACCTATGACTAACACGACCCGATCCTATTCCTAGTCCGAATTC
>CAIGRF010050806.1:62041-72216 GCA_903798235.1 Fraxinus ornus
TTGGATCGAACCTCCATATTATATCGTTTGCATTCTCTTAACTCTTTTACTTAACGTTATTACTTTGTGCAAACTTATTTCCTTTACATACGTGTCTATTTGCATTTAAATTGTTCTATTATCATTTGTGTGAACATTAGTTTTTAAATCTTATATTATTATCGAAAAAAATTTAAAAACCAATTCACCCCCTTCTTGGTTAGCCAATCTTAGGTTTTCAAAAAATTAGCTAAAATTACAGAAAACATAAAAAGCAAGTTAAAATGTATTGAGATAAGAGGAATTCAAGTTATGGTAAAAGGATTCTTTAGGGAATGTATGAATATACTAATAGAGATATATTGCATGGACAACAGAATCTTACAAGATCCTATAGATGCTCTATTAGGAACTGTTGTAGGAAATCTAGTCTACCAGAAGATAATATTCACAGTAAAACCAAACTATGCGGTATCACTAATCGATGAAAATATTGACCAAAGTTTCAATCTATATTATAGAATTGGAAACTCAAAAATGTTGCGAAAAAGTAAAGCTATTAGTGTTAGCATAAAATCAATCTTTGCTTTTAACACTAGCCATCACAGCAATTTAAGGAAGATAACTGATAATATTATCATACATAAAGATTTTGAAGAATTGGCTGAATATATACCTCTCAGAAAATGTCAAGAACATGAAGTCACAATACCAGAACAAATAATGCTTGATTTTCACAAACAAGCAAGAGAAATTAATTCTGAAAGAAAGTTGGTAATAAGAAATAGTGTCAGTCGAGAAGGAGATAATCTTATTGCAAGATTCCCCTCTAGACAAGGAACTAAGTAAGCTAACTTAGAAAACTAAGTATTGCTGAACCATCAAGTTCACAATATTATATCAAAACAAGATATTTGAATCAAGAAGAATGTAAGAAGAATCTTCTTGTTCTCATAGATACTAGAGCAGATAAAAATCATGTAAATACTAAATTTGTAAGCCATTTATTAGATTTTGAGTTACCAGATCCATATATATTCAAGATTATTTGGGGAAATAATCTTAAAATAAGAAAATATGTGAAATTTCCTCTTATATTTGTAGGAGAGGATCGGAAAGAATATACTAAAGAAATAATTCTATATAAAGATGAATTATATGGAGTCAATCGTTCACCTATACTATTAGGAATGAACTTCTTTGAGGATTTAATCCTTATAAAATTTGTCAAGAATATTTGAAGATAACAGTTGATGGTAATTCAGTCATCATATCAAGAATAGATGAAAATATGAAATCATTGTTATCATGGAAAAAGTAATTAGTACTAATTTCATGAGTCCATATATTGAAGTTATACTCAATATAAAAAGTTATTGCAGAATTAAATTCCATATTTATTTAGATACATGAAGTACAATAAGCTTATGCTTAACAAATGTACTATCATCTGAATATTGGAAATATAATTCAAAGAAGGTTATCACTGCTACAATAGCAGGAGAGAATAAGGTAATATACAACAAATATGCTACACAAGTACATTTTCTAATATCTTTTAGAGAGGTATTTGTTGATACAATATATATGTCAACCACAATTGGATGTGATATTCTATTAGAACAAAATTTCCTATTAAAATACTCACCATTTACACAATATGTTGACAAATATATGTTCACAACTCCTTGTGCACATAAAATATTTACACCAAAAATAACTAAAGCTGTTAGTATAGCATATAAAGAAATCAATCATCAGAGCTCTTCAACCCAGAGTGATGGATGTTGGTGTACAGAAAAATTTAAATCAGTTACAGTTTTGAAAATGACAATAGAAAATAAGTTAGAAAAATTGAAAAAAAGAAATTTTTGAAACATATTCTGAAAATCCATTAGAAAAACGGAACAAAGATAAGGTAAAGGCAAAGATAGAATTAATCAATCTAGACACTATAGTTAGGGTCAAACCAATGAAATATAATGTTGAAGACCAAAAAGAATTTAAGGATCAGATAAAAGAACTACTAGAAGCCAAATTGATTAGGCCTAGTAAAAGCCCACATAGCAGCCCTACCTTTATGGTTAGAAAACATAGTAAAATAAAAAGAGGAAAAATCAGGATGGTGATAAACTATAAAAAGTTAAATGAAGTTACTAAGTTCGATGGATATTACTTACCTAATAAGGATACCCTTATTAAACAAGTACAGAATCAGAAGATATTTTCAAAATTCGATTGTAAGTCAGGTTTTTGGCAAATTGTACTTACAGAAGAAAGTAAACTGCTAACTGCATTTAGTACCCCTAGTCCTTTAGGACAATATGAATGGAATGTAATGACATTTGGGTTGAAAATGCACCACAGATATTTCAAAGAAGAATGGATGAGATAATCAAACTAATTACTCATTTCTGCATTGTTTATGTAGATGATTTACTTATTCATTTAAATGATTTAAATGAACATATTGAATATCTTGAGAAATTTTGTTATATTATAAAAAAACATTGGTATCTTGGGACCATAATGGTTTTGCTCATGGCTCAAATAGACTTACGCCATAACAATCATCTTTATTTGATTGAGTACCATCTTCATTGTCATATCAAATCTCAATAGTATTTTTCGTCATAATTGACAAAAACTAAAATAGAGATGTCAAATCTGTAACACCTCGAAAATTTTAGAATAAAATTTAATTAGTTTACATGCCATATTTTTATTTTTGAAAAGTTGATGGATTAAAGTGATATAAGTATTAACTTAAATTTTTGGGCTAAATATTTAGATCTTGTTAAAGCGGCGAAAAGTATATCAATATGATTCTCGTTGGATGGCTCGTATTTAATCATGTAAATTAGGCTCGAGAAAAAGTTAATTTTGATAAGTTAGTCTCAAGATATTGAAGTTCAAAAAAATTATAATTTATTTATTTTTAAATCAAAGTAAATTGGGATGACGATAGACACGTGAATGGATGTGGGATTATTATTATTATTATTATTATTATTATTATTATTATTATTTTAGAATTCTATTTAAAGTCAAGTTGTCATCACTATCACGTATTAGGATTAGAACCACCTTTTTTGTTGTGATAAGTATTTTGTACACATGCCACCTTGTGAATGGTTTACTAGAAATCCAATTTTTATCAAATGTGATAAATAAGATTTTCCATCACAATTGTATCATGACTTAATCACTATATTTTCAACTATAAATAGTGTGCAATTGTCCCACAATTCATCACCAAAGAAATTTTATACAGCAGCTTTCATAAAAGTAGCTTTAAATTTCTAGTATATTTTTTTCAAAAGCTCAATTGATCAATCAAGGTAAGATATTTTTGTACAAGTAGTTTGTTTCCTTATATTTTTTTTATTCAGTAATTTATGCATAAATTGCCAGTGGACCTTCGGGATCTTTATTAAGAGATATGAGATCATACGGAATTTTAAAATGACCTAAGATGGGTATATCGCTTGGTTACCGATATACTCCATAAAAGAGGAGTGGTATGAAGTGTTATTTTATTGTATATAATTGTGTATGAAAACTGCACTTATCTTACTGTGTGTTTTTTTTAATACTCACTCTTACAAATTTTTACAAGCTAGTCGGGTCGATTAGAGCTGCGGTGGGATGGTACATTGGACTGCCAAGGGATTTCAACATCCGAAAATATTTAGTTTTAATGTCTTTAAATTCATTAGTTTGTTTTGTTCAATAACATTATTATTGAGTTTATTAGTTGAGAATGTTTAAGTTTTTTTTTTTTAAGATACGATTTTATGATTCAAATTTATATTTATGGATATTCCAATATTTTGTTTATTAAAGAATTCTATATTTTATCGTTCTGCATAGTTGAGAATGTTTATTTTTTTTTTTTTTAAGATACGATTTTATGATTCAAATTTATATTTATGTATATTCCAATATTTTGATTATTAAAGAATTTTATCGTTCTGCATTTTAAGTAAATAAAAAGTATAAGAAATTTTTTTTTTTTCGTAACACCTCAAGATGTATAAAAATTGGGACGTTACAAAATCTATTTTGGTATTTGTGCAGACTCTCCGATATTGTAAGCCTCTTTGATCATATTAGGGGTGTTTGGCATGTGAGATTGGAAAAGAAGGAAGAGAGAATTTGGCTTCATCATGGCTGTGAGAAGTTCTATGAGGACCATTTCATCAACTATGGCTACTTTTTACTCTTTAAATACGGAGGGAACTCCAACTTCAAAGTCTATATATTTGACATGACAGCCACCGAGATTCACTATCCAGCACATAATAGTCGTAATTTTGAAGAAATGAATTATCATCTGAAAGGCAAGAGGAAAGTGATGACGATTCTTTTATAATCCTAGACTCCCTCCTGCCTAAATTAGTGGCAAGCTCTTCGAGAAGTCCAACTCTACTTAGAAGTGTGATTTTGGCAAGACATGGTAAAGAAACATTCATAGCGTGCCTTCAGCTGAATTTGCCAACTTTCCAGTAAATTTAGTTTAATATCTTATGTTTTACGAAATGATTGACTTATATGTGAATTGTCGAATTCTAGATAAAGAACAATCATCCTGTGGTACTGAAAGGGGAAAGAAGGCTGTGGAACCTGAAAGAACATCTTCTTTTACATATCCTTCACTCACATTCGAAATGAAGACTTACGATTCACTATGGAAGGTGGTAAGCTCTCGAGCTTTACATTACTTGATAAATTTTAGTAGCGAATTTTGTTGCTTTCTTGAGCTTTTATAGTGTAACTTTTATGGTTTCTGAAGTATGTGCTAGCTCAATTTGCTAAGTATTATCTCCCGAATTCTCCAACGTGTATGAAACTTCATGATTCTGATGGTAAGAAGTGGAGGGTTCATGTCATATTAAGACCAAAGTGCATTTTTTAAGCACATGATGGGCAGATTTTGTGAAGGCAAAAGAAATCAAGGTGGGAGATACATGCGTTTTTGAAATCATCCCTGGAAATAAACCTGCTCTAAATGTTTCAATATATCACAACACTGCAGACCCGAGACTTCTTTGAATCATCAGGTAATGCTATTGCTTTTACTCCTACGGTAACGGCATTTGGACTGTAACAGATGAATCCAATTTCTCTAAGCATGCTTGGGAATGACAAGTGTGATTTGAGAGAATGTTAAACAATGTGGTTAAGTAAAAGATTGTTAAAAAATGGCATATAACTTCAATTCAGTTGGGGAAAATCCGTGACTCTACTCTTATCAATCCTTTTTTCAAATTGCAAAAATTTGCAGGAAAAAACCTTCTACTGTCAGAATTTTTTGTTATGCAAGACTTCTTGATCTGTTCAATCACAATTAAATGTGAGAAATAAGAATAATTAGGGTCTCACTATATTTGTACACAGTTATTAGTGCTCAATCAGAATTCTAATTCATATATCGATCAAAATTTCAGTATATAGCGAATCTTTTAAACACTGCATTTTGGCAGGGTATGCGATCGAGTTAAGATGCCACACTTTTTCTGTTGCAGTGGGAATAAGACAAACCCCGAACACAATGGTTGGATCCATTTACTCGATTCCTTATTAATGGACTTTTGCTGGATCACGTTTTAGCAACGTTGATATTTGGATTGTGTAAGGATATTTTCGTTTATACTTAAAACTCCTATTTGACCGAATGGAAGCTTAATGACTCAACCATGGGTTTATTACTGTAGTTGTAACTTGTAAGAAGTTTGTATGTTCTTTAGTTTCCACCACCTATTTTCCCGTCCTCTGAAATCTGTTAATTATAGCAGTGTTTGGCATTATTAATCAAGTACTGTAATTCCTTTATTTATAGGCATTGCAAAGTGGATTTCTCTTTATTTGGTTGTGGATTTTTTTGATAGTCGTTTCTCTTAATGATCAGATCAAGAATCCCATGCTTTTTATTTTTGATTTTGTTGATGGACTTGATCCCCAAATCACATGTTTAGCCATGAAAGGACAGTCGATTTTATCACGTATAAGTGTGCAGTGAGCATAGATGCCTTCTCGGGCATGCTCCTTGTCCAAAGAAGCTAAGAGCTAGTGGTGGTTGGAATGAATATAGTGTGTAGTATATAATCACGTCTGAATCTCTTTGAAATTTGATGCATTCCTACCCATAAAGCATGCGGGAGGCATGATTTAAGTTTATTCTTTTATTTAGTCAGGGCTCATTTTATAATTTATTAGGACCAAGAGTAAAATTTTAAGTAAAAATTATACATTGAGAAATACGATCTCCAATTTTGATCCAATATTTGGTATTTGTGTTGAATATACAATTACTGTGGCCATGCTCTTCTGTTTTTGCTTGTCTTCACTAGCAGGAACAAGTGACCACGAGTTAGTGCACAACATGTAGTTCACTTAAAACATGTCCGTCATGTGATCGAACGAACATCTTTGATTTAGCCAAGACAATTTTTTTTTTATCTTTTGCGTATTCCATTGCTTCCCGGATCCACTAAGTCCAATTTGATTTTGCATAAGCCTTCATATTTAAAATTTTCTTGAGTTTGTGCAATGTTTTGGAGTTTCTAACTTTTAGAACTATGTTTGGAGTTGTTAATGTTTCTAATAATTCAGTTACTATAAGGATGGACAAGAAGCACATAACTTGAAAATTCAATCAATCACAGATTTGTGATTAATTCTGATTTTTACAGAATAACTATACTTTATGTTAATTAATTAATTGGTAATTCTCATTTTTCTAGTTCTCTTTTTGTGTGTGGCCTATTAGGTTTCCGATTATAATACCTAACGACGTGAATTATTAGTTTAATCTAATCAAAATCAATAAATTAAAATACCTCATTTTAATTTATAATCAATTCACATCCGTCATCCTAAATTGACATCTAGCAATGTATCAAGGCAATACATGTAACGAAAAATTTCATATGGTATGACAAAATCAAACTTGTTCATTTACCATGAAACTATAATCTCTTTGTCAATATGATCGATTAATCACGAGATATGGATTTTTGTATCAACTTAATTGGATGAAATATATATCATAATCTCTCACTATCTAAAAGTGATGAATCATTCACAATCTTCATACGATTCTTGACATACCCGAACGATACCATATTAGCGACCATTGGTAGAGCAAAATCCAATATCACCAAAGTATGACCGTCATCATATAAGGTACTATGATGACCTCAAGTCAAATGACCAATTCTACAACCGAACTTTAGAGATTAACCATTAACACTCAGATAGTTATCAATGTGGAATCTCCCCCGCGGGTCTTCAATATTTTGTTCTATAATAAAACATCAACGTGTTCATTAAGTGTCACTACGCTTTAACTTCTGAGATCGGCTACTAACTTCAAAACAAAAAAATGTCACACGTGATGATTTATCTATAATAATGATATCCGTATCTTGTTATTACTTACGACCAAAGATGATTTAAGATTCAGACATATTGTAATTTGTATCTCACAATTACAACTCCTTATAATTAACAAATTACTAAGACTTAAATCTTTGGACTCTATTACTTAATTTATTAGAATATTAATTCAACTCATTAATAGATCTGCCATAAATGAAATATATCAATTATATATTAAAAGTGTTTATGTCCAAAGTTGATTGGACTTAAGATATAACACTTACATAAATGACATCCAATGCACCTTTGTATAACATCTACTTAAATCAGATCTTGCCATAGTCTCCAACAAAAGAATAAGACTATCGTAGGAAGAATGAAGCTCCATTGTAAGTTAAATGAGTCCTAAGGCTATCTACCCAACTGGACTAGCTATCTGCTGACTTGGTAGCAAAGCTACAATTTGATGTGTCTCTTCAAACAGTACGGTTTAGGGCCTCTGCACAAAAAGGAATAGCCTCGATCTTCTTCATAAGAGCATATAATAATTGTCAAATATCCCATCCAGTCTCAAATAAGTCCGCAGCCTCGTAGATGTGTGCTATACTTGTGTGAAAATAAGGATGCAAATGTAGTATCTCCCATTTAACAATCATGCTAAAGAATATTTGGTCGGCTCCAAGATGCCACGCAATGTGTGGTACCGCTAGTTGCCCAACTAACTTCAACCTCTTCCAGGAAAGTGAGGCTAAATGAGGAACTATTGCAAGTGATGGATGTGTTCCCAAACAATATTTTCCCAGAAAAAATCGAGCCCAAGGAGATCTCTGAGACCGAAACAATCACCAAAGATTTATGGAGAATGTGTCTAGCACATCCTCTAATCTCCTTAAGCCCAGTCTACCTTCATCAGTTGGAAGGAAAATCTCCTTCCAACTCTTCCAATGTAAACGACGAGCCTGATCCTTAAAATCCCAAAATGCTCTGAAATTTCATTAGTATAGCCTTGGGAGGCTGAATAATCTGAAGAAGTTAAAGTGGCACAAAGGATAGTACAGTGTGTCCTCCATACGAAAATAATTGTGAAGCCTAGCCTGAGATCCTACCCTCGACCTTTTGAATGAGGTCATCATAGAGAAAGCTCATATTGGTCTCCTTAAATAAGGGAACCATAAATAAGTGAATGGAGCTACTGATGCATAAACCCAATCGAGAACACGTCTCATGATCTGAATATTTGATCCTCGTTTAGGTAGTATAAGACTACTCTTATCTCTATTTACCGATTTACCTGAGATCCATTTTAATGCTCCAAACAGTCGATGACCCTTCTAATAAACTGTTTCTGGTCGTTGGCGAATATGATCGTATCGTCAGCAAATAAGAGACAATAGTACTACTTCTATGTCGATAATGCATACTGGGATAGACCTAGAACCTCTGAGTGAGCTGGCGTAAGAAATAGTCCACAACGATAGGATCACCTTATCTAAGATCATGTGAGGATGAGAAAAGCCATCGGGACATCCATTTAGGAGTACCGAGAACTGACACTCCAAGATGTACCATCTGATCCTGTCAATCTATAACTGATCAAATCCAAACGTCTTAAGTATAGCATATATGAATTCCCAATCCATGTGATCATATGCCTTAGCCATGCCAAGCTTCATCATCACTTAATGATCTAAAGTATAAAAGAGCTCTTGAGTCAACAACACATTATCCCCAATAGGTAACAAGGAATAAAACCACTCCGCTGAGGAGAAATAATGTGTAACAGTAGTGAACTCAATCTGTTGTTCAAAAGCTTGGTGATAAGCTTATTGAGCACCGTATATATGGTGAGAGGTTTGAAATTCATCCATCTACAAGTATCCTCCCTCTTTATAAGCAAAACAATAGAGGTAGTAACGAAACTATGGGGCAAGTGTGCACCTTTAAAGAAATCAATAACTCCCATGTACACATCATCTTGTATAATATCCCAACAATGCTGGAAGAATAAGGATAAGAATCTATCGAGGCTTATAACACTGTCAGTGTCAATATTGAAAATCATTTCATGTACCTTATGAATCAAAGAGAAGTGGTCGAGTGCCATATTATCTGCCTCCGTCAGTAGCCTGGGAGTGATATCTGGGCGGATGGGATCTAAAGGCTATGAAGGAGTAGATAATAAATCCTAGTTAAATGTGATGGCCAAACTTTGAATGTTAGCAGAAGTAGATAAAACTTCCACTACCTGAGTCCTGATAGTCGTGATATTATGTGATATATCAAAAACATTGTAAAACATATTTCGACTAACATTACTTGTTATTACACGAGCATGTATTGTCGAAAAATAAAATAGGTAGCAAAATTTACACCTTTAAAAGAATATTCACGACAAACATTTTTTTCATAAAAACTTTATTGGAACAGTCGTTGCGACAAACTGTCTTGTTGCTCTTTTTTTTTTTTTTGCAACATATATACATTGTGACGATGTTATGGCTACAAATATCGTGTTGCTATTCTATATTTTCCACGTCAAACAAATAGTGTCACAATTTTTTTTAACGCGATAAATAGCCAATAAGTCGTCATAGAACCCGTGACTCATAATAATTTACACTCTTATCACACTCCCAACTTGTTTACTGCAAGTCCCTATCAATTTTATGCAAAAAAGATGATCAATGATTTGTTTATGTTACAATTCAAATTGTTAAGTTCTAATTATACCATAGTTGATACCTTTTTCAAACTCAACACCACAAGAAATTAATAGTGTCATGATTATCAGGCTTAAGTATTTATGAACAAGC
>CAIGRF010050857.1:5584-26949 GCA_903798235.1 Fraxinus ornus
AAATTTGGTTTGCAGTTTGTAGGTAATCTGGAATTTGTTTTGCATATTTGGTCCAGTTGATGAGATTGGAAATTTAGTTTGCAATTTGGCCCAGTTGATGGGATTGAAAATTTGGTTTGTTTTTGGTTCGGTATATTTGGATTTGAAATTTGCATCCGTTTGGATTTGTTGAGATTGTGTGGTTGTGTTGATTACTTGCAGACGTGGGTGTTCATTCGGTTCGGTTCGGTTTGATTCATCGTTTTTGGTTTCTTGCAAACTCTCAATGCTAGCATCGTGAGTTTGAGGGGGGATGTTAACAAATATAATCTTATTTTGTTTTATTGTTTATTAAGTGTAGAATAGTCTTTTAGTTTCCTTTATTTTAGACTTTATATAGTCTTTTTATATTTAGGTTTTGTATTCACTTTTCATTATGCAGAATTAATAAAACCCTAGCCTCCCTTTTTTTCTCGTGGTGCTTATTGGTTGCACAAAGTGGGCTTCAGACATGATATGGATTGTCTAGATTATACTAGTTTATGGATTATGAAGAAACCATGGATATCTTAGTTACAAGATCATCCATAAAAAAATAAAATAGCTTCGACTAAATAAAGAAAATGATTATCTTTCCTAAAGAATACATGTATGGGTGAGAGTAAAAGATATATGTATTAACTCCCTCATATCACTGCCTGTCCCTGACATAAGATATCAGGGATCTCTGGGACTTGGGGGATAATTAACTCATTGCCACATGTTACAAATGTGAGAATTGTTTGATTGATTTATCCAGAATAGGTTGTCTAGCAATGGGCATCCAGTTGAGTATTCCTTTTTGGCAGTAAGCGAGCCAAACGAGTGGGTGTCTACTGGAAGCTCAATCTGTGTTGCATGCTTGGGTTTGTGGGCATGAGACGTGGCATGGATGGTCTTAGTAACTAGACCATCTGGTGAAACTTTTGCTTTGGCTAAATAAATATAGGGATCCACTTTCAGAAATTCTTATGCATGCACAAAAAGCCATATTTTTAATCAGGAAAATCATCTTCTTATAGGAAATTGTGTTCATGGGCGAGAGGCAGAAACGATGTTATCGAATCCCTCTCTTGACAGGTGTTAATATAGTTAAAATTCCATGTGGAAAAATTAAATCCATGATGTGAGAATAAAGACAAAAAGTGCTGATGATACATACTGATTATATACACAATACACCCACATGAATGGAAGAATCAATACTGTGCTTAAAGACTAGCACAGGAGAGAGAGAGAGATAATTTTTCCTCAACCACCCAAAACTTCTAAATTACTTATAGCCACCCTCTAAAAGAGAAAAATAGTTGAAATTAACAGTCATCTATTTATTCCAATTTCATTCTAGTGCTTAAAGTTTGAGCCTCTTTACCTGGTTCAGTGAGGAATCACTTTGATGCTCCAGCTCACGCATCACTTCCATTGACAGTCCAAACCATTCATCAATCCAAGCAAAACAATTCCGATGACTTTCGCGGAAAAGTGCTCTTTCACCCTGCAAAGAAACCATCCTCATATCTAAATTAAACCTTCACTACTTTATACCTTATAATGCAAAAGTACTTTCAAGCGTTGTCACCAAAGAAGGGGAAAATAGATAACAGAAATAGACCATAAGCAGAAATTCTTGATGACACATGAAAACTCCAGAGTAGAACAAAGATGACTATACTTAGATATTTGTCCTTTATAAGTGTAACATCAATGTTGAAACACTAAATCAAAAGCTTAAGCTATTAAATAGGGCTATATGTATATCATTTAAATATTGTCTTCGACATGCCATCTCATGTATAGGTGGACCTAACACGGGGATAATTCATTGAACTAGGACCTTTGCCTGCTCTATACCATGTTAAACAATTTGATCTAAAGCTTAAGCTGGGCACACATAAATCGTCTAAATATTGTCTTCAATGATTACATAAAGTACTTCTTTTTCAATTTGTTCTGGGAATTAACTATTGTTGACAATTTGACTAGTGATAGAACCAATGGATTTTTCAGATTTACAAAATCCAAAATCAGTGTGAACATGGATATACGAATAGGTCTCAGATTCTACTACAAATCATATTTCCTGATCACTTGAAGTCCATGAGATATACCGCAAGCAGAGCATTTTCAAGTTTGCTGCCAAAACCCCAGTATGGAGCATCTATCGTCACCAATTTGTATGCCGTCATAACTGGATTACACTGGTCCTGCATGCAGTGAGGAAGACCCAAGTCAATGAACCTCAAATAATTAACTTAAAAAGACCTGCCGCCAGTCATTCTGCAAGCGTATGAAAAATCAGGTGTCCATGATGCATCAAGGCAGCCCACAAATGTCACAGATTTTATCATATGTCAGTGTATTACTCGATCATTTCAAATAGATTTTTTCATATTCTACAACTGTATTACGTACTTTCTGCCACATATCTACATGAAAAACTAGCCCTTCAGACAATGTGGTCTGTTGGAGTTGAATCTCAAATTAGATTTTTTTCAAGTGAATCAGATCCTAAGTGGAAAATAGACCAAAAATTCTATTTTACAGATTTTGACTTTGATCAAAAGTTTGAACAAGCAGCAGCTTAAGTGCAAGATGAGGAGAAATAACAGCTGTCAATTATACATAGGTTATAGAAGTGTCACACCAGGACCATTCTTCACTATAGTTCTCTCCATCTAGAGAAATATATAGACATAAGGTACAAATTGAAGTTAATAAATATAAAGATATAACTTTCAAGGGAAATCTAGAAGCTTCAATGAACCAAACGGACGACCTTAAGAAAATATAACAAAGGTTTTCATACTGCGTTAGTTCATAGATTTAGCGAAAGAAAAAGAAAGGACTAGGATATGCAGAAGAAAATGATTTTTTTTATATCTAATCCCTTCTCCATATAAAGTTCAATTCAGAGGTTTATTAATATATAAAATATTACAATGCAAAACGCAAATGAATGAAAAACTTCTAAAATTCTATTTAAGTTCCAGTTATCTTTTCATTTCTTTCTGTAAGTTCTAATTTATTCCCGAAGTTTAACATAGCTCTCATTTGGTAATACCTGTGAGATACCCTTGACTATAGAACTTCCTAGTTATAAAAATCCATCTTCTTTATGAGCTCATTTAAACACTACTGAATTTTACTTTTGAAAAACAGTGCTAAATGGATAATAACATTATATTTCCAATGGTTCCTTCACCATTTCAAAACAAAGTTATATCTACTCCATTTAACCCTGAGGGGTAGCTCAATTGGTCAGGTCTTGGGTTTGCTCCCCAATGGTCACCAGTTCGAGTCCCCTCAGGCCACTGAGGTGAGTACCCGGCTGTAAACTTCAGGGCCCGTGGAATTAATCGAGGTGCGCGCAAGTTGGCCCGAACATCCACGGTTATCAAAAAAAAAAAAAGTTATATCTACACCCACTATGCAAGGATCACTTTCTGAACTTTTTTTTAGATATTCTTAATGATTAAGTGTTAGACAAAATAAAATGATGTCTTGTTCTCATGTCTGAAAGTTTCACCTAATGAAAATAATGAAAATCTTTAAAAGCCTAATTGCCCCTGTTGTAAGGGAAGTTATATATATGAAGTTATGAGTATAAAAAGTTAAGCATTCCAACGCCCCCTCCTTCTGGTACTTCACAGAACATATTTGGATCAACAAGCCTCAGTTCATTTAATATTGAGGAGATGCAAATTGTTTGCTAGATCAAGTACTAACGCAAATTTTGGCTTCACAACTTCTAATTAACATAGTTAAGGGTGCCTTCAAAGTTCATTTTTCTAGATAATTAGTTACTTCAAGTTGGTGAACACATATTTTCTTCTCAGATAAACAAATGAACAAGTCTACTGAGGGTTTTGTCCAATTAAACTAAATCATATAAATAAGTGATTCAAGTGTTAATACGATGAACAACACGACAAGAATTAACTTCAGATTTAACTCTTGAAATACAAACATTGAAAAACCATGTTTCTTTTATTCTTGAAAATAATGCAAATGAAAAATAGAAGAATTAACTTCAGTATCGCTGCATATTCATGCCTCATCTTGGCATCACTTAAACTACTTATTTTACTAATGACGAAAAATTACTAAGGAGACTAAAGAAATTTTTATTACAGTACATTTAAATGATTAAAACATAAAAACTTTAGAAATTACAAAGACAGTTAGCTAATTAAAAAGGAAAAAATCTTTAGTGTTGCATCAGATCTTGAAACAGCATATGCAAGTTATGAATAAAGGCTTGGGGTATATATATGAAACAGATAATGATTCATCTAAAACCATGAACTTGCATCAATTTCACAATAGTGCAGTGCCTATTTCAAACTAGATGCTTAAAGCATATTTTGCATCATTGTTCTTCTCCCTCAATGTCAAATAACTAAAAGTTTTACCTGAATGAAAAGTTGAAGGTTTCACCTGAATAAAAAAGTTGTCTTGTGGTTCAGAATATTGACATGTATTTATGTTTTGCTATTTCAAAAGCATGATATGCAGATTCTCACCCAATATTGCTATTTTCACTCATTTTTCTCCTAAACTCAAATCAAAATAACTTCCTTCAGTTTTAAAGACTGAAGAAAGAAAAAAACACAGCAGGGCTTAAGGTGGTTTTATGCCGATAGCCCATCATATTACACTTCAGTCCATCAACATTGGAAGGTGGTCTCTGAAACTGATTAAGGCCATTTCGGGCACATTTGAATCTAAAAATAATTTTCTTCTGGTAAGCTGTTTTCTGAAATAATCTGTGAAGAGGATATCATCAAAATTGATTATTTTTTCTCATTACTTCCATTTCACATGTTAGAAGAGGGAGGGTTAGATCAAAACTATATTAGTCTATTGTAGTTGCTTTAGATCTTCCAATTGATCTAGAAATGGATACGTATCCAAATCCAAATTAATTTGGAACGAGGCTTAGTTTGTTGTTGATATCTCATTTTTCTTATTTTTCTAAATATATTAACATAACTTCCACCTTTTATTAACAAATACAAGTGAGAAAGCATATTTAGTTTTACAAATCAATAATAGAGAGAGCATGTAAGTGTAATGAAGGAGTTTTTAAGGCTTGGCCAACAACTAACAGAAATCATGTGCACTTCCAACCCATAACGGAATGGAGCAAATTTATAGTGAACCACCAACGGAAAGGTAATTACATTCTAATTTCAATCATTTCCTGATTCTGGAACACGCAGCACAATCTCTTTCGGAAGTGAACTTAGAAATGTAACAAGAGAATTCCTATGAGTCTGGCATAGCATGTTTACTTAATACGAAGACAATATCTTACATTACAGATCTATTCTGATGTTTATGGTAACTAGAGTTCATTTTTATAAATTACAAGGAGATACCAACCTGCCATCCCTCTAAAAGTGGACCACGGCCAGTCATCTCTGACTGGAATTGAGAAAAATCAGTACCACTCCTCCCAACTATATAACTCCAGTAGTCATTTGCATCTGAAGCTATATCTATCATTTCCACCTGTCTGACCGACAGTTCTTCTTTGTTTAGGCCATGCACCTAGATTGTTGATTGTTCAGTTAATAATCTCAAGAAAAAATTAGAAAGCGAAGAGGAGTCATTACGTGAGTCCTTTATGCTAAGAATAATCTAGGATTCCATATTAAACTAAAGTCATGTCAAAACTCACATTTTCAGAGTGTCCTTTGTCAGCTTTATGAATAGTTTCAATTGTTAAAATAAACCTTGTGAAATATGGGCACTGAAAAACACAAAACATAGAGAGTTTCAATCAAAATTTTATAGAGTCGAAAACCTTATTAAGAAAAATTGGTGAAAGTTTGCGATAGATTACCTTAATAACTGCTTGAAGTGGAGTCAGACATCCAGCAGAAATTTAGATATGGCCATAAAGTCAGGATGGAAGCAACTCAATTAAAAAAATCAATTTTCGGTTAATAATGTGAATGTGATAAACAAAGTGTTGACAAAAACAAACCTGATTTACATCTTGGGTACGCATTCCAGGCCTCCTCTTGCATCACAAGAGCATCAGTTGGTGCAAATTTAGTCAACCAAGTAGGGGCTTTGCTGGAAAGAGCATGGTGAATGAATCATTGAATGATGAACTCAAACTTTCAGAAAATTCTCAGAAGAAGTTTCGGGTCCAATTAATCAAAACCAGTCTGGAAATAGACTCTGGAGAGTGGTGTAGTAGTAGTCTAACTATATATATAGATTACTGAAAAAGGATGAAGAGGAAAATGTGCCAGAAAAATGAATATCATCAAAATAATGAAGTCAAAAACTTGTTATTGAAGTTAGAAAAAAACCTAAGGGACATAAATTTGGTGAGCATACTAAACTAGCAACTTGAATGTCATAAACATAAAAAAAATAGGCGGTCTCATTTTCTTCTTTGCGAAATGGAAATGGACCTATAATTTTCTCAAGTTCGCAATTGATGTTATGAAAATAAGTGATTTGTGTATTATAAACAACTAACTAAAATATATAAATAGACTAAAATTAACAAAAATAATAAAAGATAAAGTTAGAAAGGGCTGGCTTCAAAGAGTTGCGATAAGCTATCCTAAAGTCCTTCCTTTCATGAAGGTATTGCGCACACTACACAGTTCCAAGATATAATCATTATAGCCTCAACCGATTCTCGTTCTATGGTACGAATACAAGGAGATAAAGAACAAACCTTTATCGAGTTGCCAAAACACTAGAAAATACAGGATAAATATATATAGAGAATGCTTTCAAGTTGTGTCCCAAAGAACAAAATGAACATCTTTTCAGAGTGGAAAAATTCAACCCCCATATTGATGTCATTCAAAATGATTTTAATTTTGAAATTAAAAAAGGGTTGAATTAAAAAGGGGAAAAAAATAATAAATTGAATGTTTAAAACTTTTAACCAATAAACTGTTACAAAACGATGCATATATTTTCCCCATTGGCTTACTTCAAAACGCACTTCTATCCATCTGATCATTGCACATGAAAGATTGCAAATTATATTCAAGTTCACATAACATACTTTTCTCCAATTTACCTTTGTAACCGGTATATTTTTGATGTGTATTGCCCCTTTCCAAACTCATCGTCTTCGAAAGGTCTGTTCTCCAAAACCTCCACTCCTTCACTCCCCGTGGTGTTCTGCTGTTGCATTTTCATAACCATATACGTCTGAGCTACTTGATACTGCCATTCACAACAGAAATCACTTAAAAACTCTGAACAAAAATAGGTAAGTGAACCACAAAATCATCTATATTTTTACCTCTTCCAATGACAAAGGCATAACAACTCGACTTTACACAGACACCAGTTGCAAAAGTATACTGGTCAAGGAAAACAATACGTACCCAAAGAAAATCCCAACAAAATATAAAACTGTGATGTTTGGAGATACTTTACAGTCCTTCTCAGTTGTTATTATCAGTATCCAAAAATCATAATAGTCGTGTTAAACCAAAAAAATAAAAATCAAGGTCCTGAATTGGAGTCAATAAAACATACATAAATGATACAAAAATTTACAAAAAAACTATTAAGAGAAAGAAAACCTTCAGTGATATTATATTTGCTGAATTATTATAGTAATACATACTGGGCATGATCATAAAAATGACATGACATGCGCCAATTGGCGTTTTAACAAAGATAAGGATACAATTCGCCAATCTGAACCATTATTTCTCGTATTGATTATGGGACCGAGTAATATGAGCAGGAATTCCAACAAATTTTGCAAAAGCACAAACCAGATAGATATTTGCCTTTTGAGGAGAACTAATAATAAGAAAAAAAGCGAGGAGTTTTTTCAAAATTGCTGATTATAGTTTGCTTCTTGACAAATTCAGCGAAGCCCGGCGCATATATTTTATATTGATTTAGAGAGGAGAAGGTGACACAGGTGAAAGGAGAAAAATGAAGAACGTGTCTTTTGCGTTTGTTGCGTGGTTCCTTGGGAAGTCCAAAATGGAAGGTTTTGTATTGACCTTTGACGTCAAACAAAATATGGCCATACGCGGACGGCACCTCTTATTTTTCAATCCACTTGGTTTTATTTTCTCCTTTTGTGGGGGTAATTTAGCACAATTAATCCCCAACTTTTTTGAGACCCTGATCCCAATGTTTCTAAAATCCATGCATGATGCACATACTTTACCAAGTAATTATAGTATTTATGATTTAGAATAATAATTTGTGTTGAAATTTTGAAGAGTAAGCATCTGTTTGGTACACATTAAAATTTTCATTCTCATTTTTCTACTCATTTTCAGTCACACATTCTTCAATAAAATAATATTTTCTATCACATCAATAATTTTTCCTTCATTTTCAACCACACATTCTATATCAATTTACTATTCCAAAATACATTCTTCCAAATTAATGTGGTTCAAATACACCATAAGTATAAAATTCAAGTAATTGTAGTGTTTATAATTTTCAGCAATATATATTTATTTATTTTTTAAATTTTGAAGAATATGCATTATTTTATTTATTTATTAGTTTATAATATTTAAAAAAATATTAAAAACTAGAAAATGCATAATTACGTATATCTTTCTATATATAAAAAGTGCATATCTAACGTAATTTCTTGGTTTAACGGAAAAACTAACGAAATTTCTTCTTTTAACGAAAAATCTTTTTTCACTACCCTTTACTTTCAAAATTATAATTAAATAATAATAAAAATAAATTAACTTTTGACAATTCTTTCAAACTAAAATATCTTGGAGCTAACTTATTCGAATCGACTTTTTCTCGAGTCTGATTTATGTATCTAATTCGATTTATCCAACGAGACCAATATTCATATATTTACAATAACTTCATCAATATCTAAATATTTGACACAAATAAAATATAATTTGATAAATGTATCATTTAGTCCCTAACTTTCAAAATATTAAAATATAGTATATAAAAATTGAATTATATTTTATGAAAATTTTCGGGGTATTACATTCTCACCCCCTTAAAATATTTTCGTCCTCGAAAATTTACCCGTCACTTACCAATACTAAGTCTAACACATGATATACATATATTATCGTAATACATATCATACTTTAGCGATAAAATGAATTGCATTATTACTTAAAAAAGAGTAAAGACTTAAGCCATGCAAAAAAGTTTAAGTAAACTCATCTTCTTACCCTTAACATACCTTAAGGTCGTCGGATGGTGGTCGTTAAGTGCCAAAAACCTCTCAATTTCTTACATATTTAAGAATAAAACTTTACATAACATCTTTAAATTTTTATATATAAAGAAAAGCATTTAATTAGTCATAAACATCACGTAAGTTTACAATAAACACGTACGCATTTTATACACATAACACTTAAAATTAATAAACATCCTTTAAAACAACAATCACTCTTCACAATTAAAAATTAAAATATATACTTTAAAATAGCAATCACTGTTCACGGATGAACAGTGACGTGCAAATACATATATATATATATAATTTTTTTTATAACACCACTTTTGATTTTAAAATAAATAAAACTGAATCAAAGTTAATCTAATTGCATGCATACAGAACACAAAATAAGCATGTCCACTTAAAAATATACACAAGATCTTAGGGAAAAAAAAAGAGAGAGAAATGAATTAGGTTTTATATTTGTGGTGTAACAATAATTTATTTAATTAAAAAATATATTAAAACTCTAATTATGTAATTTTACTTAAGGATATTCAAGTAAATAAGAAATTTGTGGTGTACTTAGTAAATTTTGTAGTGGTAATATAATTACTCTAAACGTAAATCTTTGTTTTCTTGTGATAAGCAAAGCACCGATAAAAGGAATGTTCTAAACAAAAAGGATAAAAATGATATTGATATTGATATAATAAAAAGGATAAATATGCGAACACGTAGAGAACAATTGTAATAAAATATCTCTTACTTTTATTTTTTTGTCACTTTTTGAATGTTTGATTATGCTCCCAATATAGAAAGTCTGCGTTCGCCCCTGCACACACATTCATTGTCCATCGGAACCAAGAGAGATAAAATGAATAGATACATTTATAGATGCATACGTATTTTTCTCCACTGAGTATTTATTTCAAGCACACAAGCAAAGTGATCTACAAAACGAGGATAAATTTTGTGAAAGCAATGCAGTATTAATGACATAAACTTAGGGGAAAATTGAATTATTTTTATGGAGTAAAATAGCTCCAATTTTACTTATTTTTCGTATTATTATTTTTTTTATGTTGAGGTAAATATTTGATTTATGGGATTTCCAAAAGTAGGGTTTTGAATTTTTTGAATAAGACCTGCATATTTGGTTAATTCGTCTTTGGTTATGTATTTTGTAATTTTATGAAAAAAAATCTCCATTTTCTGAATGTATTTCCATTTGGGGGCATCTTTTTCTTGTCATTTGTTTTTACAATATAATATAATATTATTGTGCATAATATGAATTTTGAGTTTGCTGTTTGTGATTTTGGGTTGGAAATGACAGAGAGAAGCACTTTATTTAATTATTTATCAATTACATAAACATTACATCACTAATTATTTAATTAACCAAAAAAATTACATCTTTATTTATAACAAATTAATTCTTAAACAAAACTATTAAATATAAACTAAGCAAACGTGAATTGCACGTTACTTGCACCTAGTACTTTGAATAAGTACGCATATGCTTGATACTTGACCAAAACACATTACCCATTTTAGAACTTTGCGTGATCCGAACTTGTCAATTTTGGTGTGATGATGCTCATCGAATCACCCTAATGGACACGACACGTGATGCGCCATGACAATCTCACTCGAATTACGGGGACCTACACATATTAGTACAGCATACCGAAGTACTCGGCCAGAACCACACATGCAAGTTTCCTTACATGTGGCTCGTGTACCGATGGTAAATACCAAGTGTCGGACCCACATCAAGACAACTTTGACCTGCTTTTATTATGATATATTTTTACAAAAAATTTGACAAAATTTTCTTTGTAATATGGATTAAATTCATCCGAATAATAATCAATTTCCTCAAACCTATACATATAATTTAAAATAGGGTACACCAATCCCTCAAAACATAAACTATTCAAAATAAAATGCTTACAGATCGACATTTACTATGCTTTATGAACAAAAGTTCCCAAATGCACTATAGATACCAAATATGCGGCAAACCCATTATATGAATACATAAATTACAAATTAATTTTTTCTGGCAAAAGATACATGTACCCCAAAAAAATATGAACTATATAAACTAACAAAGTGAATCATACAAACAATGTGTGGCTCAACTTTGTGGATCGATAGGCTTATGCTAAATTAATCCCCAACTTACTCACTCGATAGCAATCTTGTCATCAATCTTTTTTGAGACCCTATCCCAAAATACACACACATTGTAACACCCTGAATTTTATTCACTTTTTTTCACATTTGGCCTAAAATTTATGTTGGTCACTAGCAAGTGGAATAGTCCATGTCTAACATCATCGTCATACTAAAGTCCAAAGGTTAATATAATAAGTTTAGTCCACCTATTTGCATAATGATTTATTGTCTTATACACATTCTTATTGAATTACCGTAACTTTTATTTAGGGTCAAATATTTAAGTATTTTAGAAGTTGAGAAATATATATCGATATTATACTCATTTTGCAGCTCATATAAAATAATATAAATTGAGTTCAAGAGAAATAATTTTGGGCTGGTTATATCCGAATTTATTGTGATAGAAAGAAATTTTGTTATATAATATTTTATATATAAAAGATAACAAATGGCAGTACGTTGATTTTTGGGAAATTGAAAAGGTGCAATACATTATAATTAATTAAACATAATTATCCTTTTAATTTTAACAATAACTAAATTAATTAACTTTTTAAATGATTAGTTAATGTGAAATACGGTTTGCTTTCAAAGATTTAATATAAAAACGTTTGGTTGAGTTGTTTTCACGTCATTTTCCATTTTTTCATAGCTACACTTGATTCATTTGTCTATCATATCAAGTTATCAACTCATCTTTTTAGAATTTTTCATATCATTTGAGGTAAGAATACATTAGTGCAAAGTAATAGATTCTTATTTCTTGATGTTTATATAAATTTTTGGCATGAAATACTCTAAGGTCTTCGGGTCGATTACTATGTTAAATCCTACGGGATGAGCCGTTAAGTCGAATATGTAAATCCCACGGGATATAGGAATTCTTAAGAAATTCCTTTACCTATTGAATATCGCGACCAATTTGCTCTAAATCTAAGAATGTTGGTATGTTACGTCATTTTTTATATTTATATCATGTTAATAAGAATATGCACGTATTTATATTGAGTGTTTTCAGAATACTTACTCTTACAATAACATTTCAGATTAGAACGAATCATGCGAACGTTGAAGATTGATTGAGTGATGCTTATGGGATCGCCAAGTAAAATTTCTAGAAATGATAATTGAAAATTTTTATTTGAAGAGCATTTTTATGTTAAATGTGATACTCGTTATTTTAATAGTTTTTTAATGTTTAAGAATTTGACATTTATGTTAAATCTTAAATTTATGGTTTGAAATCATAAATTATTGGTTTAACATTATCGATTTATCGATCAAATCATAAAATTTGAATAAAAGTGATTTTCCACTTAAATTAGATAAAGAAGATTTTTGATAACACTTGAAGTCTATTTGTTTAAAAAAAATGAAATAGATTTCGGTGCCTCACACACACACATATATGAAAATATATTGTATAATTCTATTTGGTTCATATTTATAAGTCAATTTTATTCATACATTTCAAAGAATCACAAATATTTACTTAGTATTTGTTTCAAATCCTCAAGATTTTTCCCAAATTCCATGTTTATTTGCATGAACAATCTTCCCACCATTGCTCATACTGACTTACCAAAATTAGTAGCGGTATTGAATTTGTAAATAGTTTATGGAGTACCCATATATACAACTTTTACTGAGTGTTTAGTTCAAAGGTCTCGACTTTCTAACCATAATTTTAAACAAAAATGTACGTTAAAAAAATGGTACAAACTACCAAAAGAATGAACACATCTTTGGAGTCAAAAAGTCTTTCTATTAAAAGAAGAGTAATGTTATTTATCCCCATTGAGGTAACAAACACAATCTAGGTGGCGTTAAATAATAGGTAAAATTAATTATTGGGGTTACAAACACAGTCTAGGTGGCGTTAATGTGGCATTTACGCCACTGTGTTTGTAACCCCAGTGGGGATGAATAACATTACTCTTAAAAGAAACAACCCCTAGAAGAAGAATCAACGAATATATACTAACGAGTTTGGCCAATTCGCATATACTGTTTCAACTAACCAATTTCTGTGGGATCCTAATAAAATGATGAGTTCTAATAAATTACTAACATAGATAAAAACAAGTCAGTGATTTAGCCTATCAAATAAAGATCATAGTTTTTCATCATGACACTAGCCATTAACATCTCGATAAGCGCAACTACACACATTAACATGACAACAGTATCAACAAATATTAGAAGATGATACAAAACATGAACAATTAAGGAACAACAAAGAGAACGATATCCTAGAACAATTTACAAATACCGAAAACAAAAAGCACCTTATTATGAGCAATAACTTCAATGTTCTTCCTTGCAGAAAATGTATCACATGAAGTGGAAAGTCAACTGGTCATGCATCTTATCACCTCAAACTTCACCAAATTTCTGAAACAGTAATGTAAGCATAAA
Organism: Fraxinus ornus; assembly: GCA_903798235.1. Taxonomy (NCBI): domain Eukaryota; kingdom Viridiplantae; phylum Streptophyta; class Magnoliopsida; order Lamiales; family Oleaceae; genus Fraxinus; species Fraxinus ornus. The sequence goes on from CAIGRF010050857.1 coordinate 19,383, forward strand.
ATTGGAGGACAAGTGGTGAAACAACAGTGGAAAGAAAATTGATGATTCAGTAATAATCCTCACCGTAATCAAAAGCATAGACACCATCATCATCTTCATCTTCATCATCCAATTCATCGTCATCCGTATGATCTATAATATTATCCTCGTCCCAAAGCAGACAAGAGCAAGTTGCTACCTTGCTTTTCCACTCAGCGCCACAGGTATAGCAAAATTCATAGCCGCACCTGCCAAAAACTGCTCTAAACTACAATGCAACCGAACTTAACAGAACACAAGATCTATGTACTGATGAAAGACGAACCAAAAATTAAATCGTTGACATTGCTGATTCTTTTTCGTTTAAGAATGGGGTTTTCTCATTTTGACTCTTGTAACCATCCTCAAGTTAAAACTCATACCAGAAATTCCACTGGAGTATCTTCATTAATAAGCATAATCAACCAAAAATTGCTTCATTTGATATGTTTAGAGTATTTCTTGGACCATTTACACTAGTTTATAGTCTCCATAGACAAAAAAGAATGTCAGCACAAGGCTTATGGGAGGACCCCAAATATGTGATTCCAGAAAATCTAAACAAACAGCTAGAAGTTTGCCACACTCGAAATGCATCAATATAACATCAACATAAGCAATTGTATGCTACAAATTTTTCTTTCTGTCCCCTCACTAATCAAGAGACAACTGAATTATAAGTAGTAATATTTAACTGCAAACTGGCACTTCCAACTCTTATATAGTAAACATGAGAGATTTACTAGACTAATTACAAGCAGCAGCATAGGAATCCTTATCGAGTGGTGAGTCTGGTGACAGAGGGTTGGTAGGAAACCTTCTCCTTCAAACTCCATATCAATGACTCCAACTAGTTACTTCACCTCCCAACATCGACCCTCCTAGCCAACAGTTTAACAGTTCAGCTACTGTCTTGAAGTTACTCAATATGCTAATTTCTTCATAGGTAAAGGAAAATACTACCGAGTGATGGAGATCTTAATAGCTATTATATTGTAAAGTTACCAATATTTGCACTTATTCAGGAAAATAAATTAATTTGAATTTTTACATTTGATTTGTTCTCCATCTTGATTCTTTGGTATATGAAATTTCCATTTAATAGTTTGGTAGCTTCCTTTTATTAATAGAAATTTTTTAAGTACAAGTAATTTATTTGAATTGAACGTTGAATATAATATTTCCTCCTTCAAATATTCTCACTTTCCCTCTTCCTCCCTCTCCTCTTCTATTTCTATGTACCATGTTGCATCAATTGGTATCATAGCTTGCTTCTCTCCTTTGACCAAGCCTAAATCACGGCTAAAAATTCTAAGTGTTCGTTGCCAGAAGGAACAAAAGGTACCAGTCGTGGCGTTCTTCAAATGGTTATTTGTTCATCAAAAAATAAGTAACTGAGATGTTTCTAGCCCTCTTTATCCTGATTAAACATTGCATTTTCCAAGGATAGAAAAATCAAATGGCAACTACATGATTCAGTTAAGAGTCCAGATATAATGATCAGAAGTATGGCCGCAAAGATGTTGGAAATCAGCATATATGGATACTTGTTCATCTCATGATGGGCATAGGCGCATAGCCGTAGTTTTAGTATATTACAACCTGTGATCAAGCTCAACCTAAAATTCATGAAATTCAATAATGTTGCTATAGCTGAATGATATCAGTCCAAAGCTGATTCGAAGAGTAGCTCTGCGAATCAATATTAGAAGTGGAGGAACTCCTGCAATTACAACCTCCATCTTCTTGTATAAAGTTATTGATTCATTTGATGATGAGGCCAACCCTCAGCCAAGTATAACCCCTTTTTGGCTTAAAATGTAATAATGTATCTGTGAATCGGATTTGGGGAGAATAATGTGTTAACATGAACTTCTCACTTTGATGAAGTAAGATAGTGGAAAATAAATGCAATTATCCTACTTTTTGGAAGTTCGCTGAAATTTTATTTATTGTTTCAATGGTTGCATTTGAACCTACAATTAGTGCTGGTGACAGATTGGTAATTAAACTTTTAATTCTAGTTAATTTTCTTATTCTGCATAGACCATGAAGTGCGAGCTCAGGTTACTTGTTCCTCTCTTCAGGTACTTGTTCAACAGTTGGTGGTGCATCTGAGTTGTCCTACAACACTCGACAGGGGAAGCAGATGAAGACACGTTATAGTGTTTTATTCTAAGGCTACATTAAGTTTTAAAATACTATAAAAAAAAAATTTCCCATAATTTAATTATCATGAATTATTCTTTCAACTTCGTTAGGTAAAGTTATAGTTGCTTGCTTCATACAAATTCTTGATTTTATTAGTATCTTGTAAGTCATCTTCAGCCCCACGTTGCTAATGGAAACATTCTTTTGCAGGTCATATAAATGGTTTAATCACCAGAATCAGATGTGTTCAGAACAGCGTTCTTTAAATTCTGGGGAAATGGGATCTCCAATAGCTGGTGACTGAAGTTCACATGAGAAAACATAAGTACATGGGGGAAGCGGATCATTTAAGATGAAGAGGACAAGATTCCAGAGATTGACTAGGAGTTCCTGCATGGTTTAAAATGGGCTTTGAGGCTGTGTTGTCTCTGACTTCATATTTATGGGTGACTCGGAAATGGTTTATCTATGATTCCATATAGCAAAAGTCTCAAGTTATGAAATGCAGTAAAAGGTTCGTATATCTGAAAAAGAAAAACCCAACAATTTTAATTTATAGAGCCTGGCAGGAACTGTGTTGTATGAAAATTTTTATTGAGAACTAGAGATCATTTCGGATTATTAAACCCTTGTTTGGTCCCCATTATTTCAAAAATACTTTTTTCTCTCTCTTTTTTATTTTCAACCATACATTCTTCAATAAAATAATATTATATGCATGCCCAAAACTTTTTCTTATTTTTTAACCACACGTTCTCCATCAAAATACTATTCCAAAATGCATTTTGGACAAAAAAATGGGGCTTAAACGGGCTCTAAATAAAATGAGGCAGGAGGGGTCTTGCACAATAGGGAAAGTTCGAGGTAGGGGGTAGATTGGGTGAGATATGGAAGAAGCTGGGTTCGACGTGGGTTGCCAGCAGAGGCTGGAGGGCCCATAATTGGCCTGTGGTCAGGCCAAACTGGTCGTGCTGCCGTTCATACTTCAGGTGATAATTACCCGAAGAATTGTTTAAGGAAGAACACGGCCAAGATTTATAACAAGAAAAGAATTCCTAGTTGAAGATATTCCATAAAACTAACACCCCGTTTGAACCCCATTTTTCACAAAAATGGAATTTGTAATAGTGAATTTTTGAAGATTGCGTGATTAGGAAGTAGGGTAAAAACTTCGGGTTCACGTATAATTATTTTATTGGGAGAATATACGGTTGAAAATGAGTTTGAAGAAAAAATTTGTTTTGAGATAATAGGGCTCAAACAGGAGCTAAGACATGTTAATTAATATCGATTGCTAAAAATAATAGTGAACCTAACTAGAGTAAAATGTGAGTACCTGCAGGTCATATGGAAGCACCCTGCGGCTAGTTCAATCATATGGTTGCACTTGACACATTGGCGCCACATATGCGTTGCAGCCAATTTCTTCAACTTTACATCCTCTGCTGGGGGATAAGGATTTTTCCTCTTGAACTCGTAGCAAGACATGTTAGAGTGCCAGGGTACTTTGCAGTTGATGCAAAAGTGACCGTTACATTTTAAGCATTTTCTGGCTCCAGATATTTCTGCTCTAATAAAGGTACTTTTCGAAGATTCTAGGACCTCCCTTTTCGACATTAAAGCAGAACATTTAGGGTAAGGGCAATAGACCTTCTCCGACACTGGAATTGCATTCTCCTTAATGCGCTGACTCATAATTTCCATCAGTCTAGGTGTTAAGAATTTACGACAACGATCAATTTTCAGTTCAGAATTACAGCCTTCATGCGGACATTTAGGAAGCATCCCATGAAGCAACTTCACTTCTACGTGTTGTTTCATGCAAGAGAAGCAATAACGATGCATACAATCATCGACCGAGAAAATCTGACCAACATTTTTGTCCTCTAAACAAATTACACAAGTCTCAAATGAATTGATAATACCACTAGATTCTGCAGACTTGTTCACCTGAGAAACTATTGCTTCTCTTGCAAGTTTAAATGCAAACTTTGTATCATTTCGGGCCACAACAGATGGCTGGCAGTACTTAAAATCTTCTCTAAGGAGAGCCAGTTGGTTGACTATTGCTTTAACCTTTGGATGTTTGGGTGTCCAATGGCCTGTTAACTGCATTTTGAAACAACGTTAAATACTGGATGCTTGCTTTAAAGAATGTACACCAACGTAGTTTGAAATTCTATTGAGTAGGATCATTTAATCAAGTTGGACATGGTGCTCAAGTAAATCAAAAAAGTGAAATCTATTTTGATCATCCGATAATATTCTTCATTACTTTCAGTGAACAGTAATACCATGGCATTAAAGGACGCGGCCTATCTGGAAATACAGAGTAAAAGTCCATCTATACAAGCTGAATGTAATTCAAAAAAACTTACAAGAAAATTACAATTACACACTTTGATTAAAAAAGGTAAACTTCAAAAGTCTTGAGACAAGTTAAAGATTACTCCACTTGGTGAAAAGCCCCTTCAACGACAACCAAAAAAACGGAGGAGATGTCTTAAAAGCTTCCCAAATTTTTCTTTAATGCAGGGCAATCATTTGATAAGAAAATTAAAGGTCGTGTAGCAGCAAGCAAGCAACATTAATAAAGAAAACAAATCAGGAAGGGGTGAAGCGAAAGAAAATAGAGAAAGGAGACCTTAAAATCACCCCAAAGTCTTCAAAGAGTCTCATTTAGCAATGAAATTTCTCCACTGAATTGCAAAAAGTGCAGAAAATATTCATTCCATTTCAAGTTCGGATTGAACAAGATTGCATTTGTATTGAAAGAATTCTTGATATCCTAACTCTACTAGAACAATGACCAAGAAGGCAAGGAAACCGCCTACTTGACCAAGGATTTGACTAAACTAACACCCCATTTGGGCCCCATTATCCATTAAATTATAATTCATTTTTATCTCTCTTCTTAACAACCACATATTCTTCAATAAAATAATATTACACGTAAACCTAAAAACTCTTTTTTAACCACACATTCTCCAAAAAAATTGCTATTCCTCTCGTTGTAACGCGAAATAATGGGGTCAAATGGGCGCTAATTAATACATAGGCCAACGGTGCAAGAGCCTCAAACTACAATAAAAGCACCGACAATCAGGATAACATTATCAAAAGAACCCATGGTATCAAAAATATCATATATACCCAATTGCCAGTTTGGCCCGAGTCAAGTTTACCAGAATACCTCAAGGATAGTTTTAGGACTTTATCAACCTTTTCTTTCATAGAGCTCTAGAGGTTGCTATCAGTCATTTTTCTATAGAGACTGCAACCAAATCATCATCACATACAGAATATAAATGTCCCTAGAACAAGTTGAATTGAATCGGAACCGAACCAAACCATCTGGTTTGGCTCGATTCCACTAAAAAAATTGATTTTGAGTTTTCTAAGGTGAGAACCAGACAAAACCAGTCCGTTCTCTTTCAGGTTTGGAATCAAGTTTCAGAATATTGCAGTTCCCCATATTTATGAACTACAATCAAGTACTACTTTTCTATTTTTTTCTTTGATAAACTTTGATACTTTAAATTGTATTTAACAAATTTCTTTTTCTTTTATTACTCAATTTCACAGTTGTAGCGCAAATTTGTGGCTATATGTAAGCCAAGACAACAAAAACTGATCTATAAAGTATAGAACGGAACTGAACTGGAAGAGAACCAAATGATTCTGGTCCCCTTGGCTCTCCCCTTACAACATGGAACCAAATACCAATCTAAATTGGTTCGGTCAGGGCTTCGTTGTCCCCAGTGACAATTATGCAAAAGCAAGCACCCAGTGTTTCTCACATTATCACCAGTAAAGAATTCTTCGTGAACAGATTCCAGACAAAGATAACCTCAAATCATTTGCCAGAATATTCATAACGCATCACCATTACTGATAGCAGTAGCTGTAATAGAAATCCATACAACAGTCGGAGAAAAGGATGTAATTGCTAAGATCCCAAATCCTCAAAAGGTTGTCCAGACTAAATATTCCCCACTCACTTGTAATGAACTGTAGCCAAGGTTGGATCCTCATCCACGCCCAAATAAACATTAGAGGAATATATCAGCCTTTAAACCATGTCACAAGCAATAGGTAAATCGAAAAACTTCAAGTTACAATGTTCATTCACAATAGCCTTTATCATCATTTTATGCATGTTTTATTCACTCCTAAGAAAAAATGATCTTGGAGAATGTGTGGACAGAAAAGACATCAACAAAATCACAACTCAATATTATTGCTACAAGCCCTTTAGTACGAGGGTTAGGATGTTTAAAACAAATCAAGAATTAAAACATTCTGAGTGGTGGAAAAAACAACGCAAAAAGGAGGATGATAAGAAACAGCCAAAAAGGGCAACAGAGCTGCCCTGCAGCCTGTACCTCAATAAGTCAATGCACAAGTATTGGAAAAGGGAGATCGAAGTGTGAGCTCGAGGCTCCTAATGGACACCCTGCACGAGGGGCACCTCCAGCACTTTGAATATAATTTTTGGCACTTTACATTTATATTGCCTTTAATCCTTATCATGGAAACAGCATTAATCATTTTCAGGGCTTACCAAGTTTAATCTCTACTGATCTAACTTAACATGTTAAAAATAATCCCCAAACTACCACGACTCTATCAGTATCTTTGTGTGGGAAAATAATAACAAAAATGTAACATTTGGGAATAATTTCAAACAGTTGGAACACTGTATAGACTGGAAATTTGTCTATTTTGATACTTCATTGATGCAATACATGCAAAAACACAGAAATTTGCTTGACTATTACTTAAAAATAACAAGCAGCAACATTTGTGTAATTACTTTTATTGCTTGCCATTGTGATATCTCAGTAATAAACTAATTTTGACGTCAATTTACTCAAGATTATATCACTAATAGCTGAATTACATGCAATAGAATTGCGTAACTGAACAACTAAACCAGCATAACAAAGTTTCAAAATTTCCAGACGAATAGTAATGATAGTCAGAACTCACGTAATTGAAAATTGGAAAGTAAGCGCTATAGAAAACGACCCTGTTCAAACCCAGTTCCTTCGCAGCATTGAGACCCTCAATCAAAGCCTTCATTTCTACACTTCGCTGGCTCATCCTATTCCCGAACACTGGCTTTCTCAACTCAAACAACAACTCATCCTTTGAATCGCATATTGCGATGCCAATCCCACCCAAAACAATCTCCTTTGGCAAGTACAACTCCACCAAGCCCTTAGCATAAACCCTAAAAATCTCCTCACTTCCCCCTTTAGAACTTCCCTCTCCGTACGGCCTTTCAAAACGTTTCCCACTTTCCTGCCACCGATCCTCCGGAATTGTCGCCATTTCATTTGCCACACGGTGATCGTGGATCTGAAAGTGAAGATAGTCCCGAATTCTCTTAAAT
>CAIGRF010050905.1:7858-21181 GCA_903798235.1 Fraxinus ornus
AAAAATACATTACAAATTAACTATGAATAGTGGACCAACGGACAATCTTGGGGGGGAGGGGGGGCAATCGCCCCCCTGCCCCCTATCTCCGTCTCTGAGTGACACAATCCCTTAAATTGGTTTATGTTTTCATCTTTATTCGATAAAGATGTGAAATTTTTATAACTTAACATTCCCCTCAAAATGGTAACTCGTTTGAGCAAACTAATTTTGAAATCGTTGTGATCATTTTTTTTAGTCTTAATTGGATCGAATTGTTCGTTAAAACTTAATAGACTATGATACTATATTAAGATTTGAAGTTCTCAATCTCTTATAAGTTAGTATATGTTTTCATTTTTATTCAATTGGGGAATTTTATCCCTTAACAGTGTAGCCAAGCGTGTGATTGAGGTAAAACCTGAAGATGGCTGGGTGCATTCACTCATGGTTAATGTGTGCAAATTCGCAGCGATGGTACAATTTGTTGAAGGTAAGAAAAACGAGGGATTGCAGTTTGGGGATCAAGAAAAATGCAGGGCGTAGTTGTATTCAATTGAATGGGAGTGAACAATGAATTTCTTTCAGGAGATTCTTTGCATCCTCACACTGATGAGATATATATATTGTTTTGAATAAATTGGAAAACCACCAATTTAAAGCATTCTAGAGATTGACATCAGCACATCTTCAATTTGTGGACTTGATGCCCTGTTTGGGTTTCTTTAAAATGAAATTTTGAGAAAAATTATATTTTGAAATAGTTATTTTTTGGGGAATGTATAATTGAAAAGTAAAGTACATGTAACATTATTTTATGAGAGAACATATAATTGAAAATAAATTTTAAAAATATGCATTTTTGAAAAAATGGAGACAAAACATGGGCTAAATTTCTTATTCTTTAACGAGTAGGCATTATTGGAGGGCAAGAATCAAGAATAAGCTACGTGAGTTTACGGCATAGACAATACTGGGAGGAGAAGAATCATGATTTATAAGGTGAGTGCTACGAGCTTCCAGAACACAATAGGACCTTTGTACTGCTGATTATATTATTACGAGTGTTTCAACGAATTTGATTAGGAGGTTCAATGGCTAAAAAAAGAGAAAGCTGGTGAATACTTTTGCCTATGTAATTCTTATAGTAACGAAAGACTTGCCAAAACTGAAGTACAAAAATAGAAAATCAAAACCACCAGGAAATTAATCAGTATACGTCATGGTCTGATAGTATTTACACAAATTTATCCAAAAATTTCAAAATTAGTTCACTTCGAATAATTGTTATGAAGAAACTCATCTCAATTCCGGCTTAAGGGGATAAAAGGGTTTCATCTCAAAATAAAAGCAAATACATCTCTCAGTGTTATTATGCCTTCAATATGTCGACTGCAGGCCTCAATAACAATTACGCGCCGCACATCTGAAAGAGACGTTAGAGAAAGTCTAATGTGCATTTCATTTTCAAAATGTAGAAGAAAAACTTTAAAAAATATTTACCTGGTTCTGACAGAAGTTCCATCACCCTATACAAGGAATCGAACCGAGTGCATGTCTGGTATCGATGACGGCCTAATGCTTCACCAGTAGCTTCCAGTGCCTGCATATAATTCCTCTCTTAGCAACTACAAAACGAAAACATTGCTGGCTGCAAACGTACATCAAAATTCTCTTGATGGTGATGGGTTGCAATATTCTTCTGTTAGTGCACATTCAAGAGAGAGAGACGACATAATTCTCATGCATGCAATTGATGTAATAGAAGTTTTTACCTCAACAGTATGATGTAAAACAAAATTGATAGAATTTTCGCAACCTGACTATTTTCTGTCCAACCTGTCCGTTAAATGTTAGAAGTCGCTAGAGGAAAGACGCCAGAAGAAATATTGGTATTGTACATGAAATAGTCAAATTATTCGTCGGCATTTTACCAAGAGAAGAGGAAAAAGTTTCACGCCTATGAAATGCAATGAACGCACAAATTCTTTGTTATTAGCCAGGCAACTCCTTTTGCAGCAGATTACTAGGAGCATGTTTACTTAAGCTTTTGAGTGAGAAAAGCTACTGTTAAGTAAATTTTAGTAACCCTTACCAATTTATTTCCAACTTTGACCAATACAGAAATTATTTATTCAAGGATTTACTTGTTCACTTATGATAGAACTTCTAAAGCTATAGTTAAACATGCTCTGAAAAATACATCGTGAAAGGAACGAGGGTGTAATTGTCGTATTTTTCAGCCATTCCACATAATTTCTTATGCTGATTCTTGCAAGTATTTCACCTAATACCACAGATATATTCAATACATCCATTGCCATTATTCAATCTCACAGTGCTCCGAAAATATATATGGGAAATAGAACACTTGATGGTAGATTAACAACAGTTGAGTAGGACTCACCTGAGACATCATTATCTCATCAAGTTGGATGCGGATATACATGTTGTCTTTTGCCAATGAGATGATATCACTGCATAAATATGACTACATTACAAGAAACAATTTGGCAGGATATTAAACTCGCAAATATGAGTGATTAAATGTTTGAAGATCTAATAAACAGACATCCATTACCTCCTAGAGTACACACTTACAATGTTACCCATGTCATCAAGTATAGGCACCGAACTTATTTGCGCTGCATAACAAAAAAATGAAATAAGACAATCAATCATTACTGTGTTTGAGGTAGAGTATAAACAGGGTCAAGACCTCATTTCTAATCAAGAAGTTGTACAGAGCAATATAAGCATAAATTTATCCAGTCTCTTATTCAGTTCTATCTACCTTACGCAGTTCTATAGCTCCCAACTTTTTATAGCTCTTGGGCTCTTGTAAGTCAACAATTTAGTGATCCCAAATTCAGGATACACTTAAATTTGATCCCTAGGTAGAGTTCTTCCACTTCACTCAAGAGGCTAGCTTAGATATTGCAAGGGGTGAGAGATTAAAGGACTTGGAACTTGAGCCTGACAATAAGCTGGCTAATTATCATGGCAGGGAAGAAAGGAACACAACAATAGGCAGGAGTTCTGGAGATCCATAACAAATATATCATATCAACACAGAATATTTTTCAAGGACATGTCACAAAAGTTATATTTACTCTGCTGCCAATCCTATCTTAAACTTCGGAAGTGACTTTGCTTGGCATCTCAGCACATGTTCTGCATAGTCATTTAGCACTCAAAAGTGCTCCAACTGATGTCCAGGGTTGACCAATTCAAAGCATTACAGCAAATAGGCTTAAAATAAATATTTCCGCACCAAGGTATTATATCGAGCATAATCAGAATAGTTTGTGTTCAAATACTGTTTTCCAAAAGCTAGAGAAACTCCATATTTGACTAGAAATATGGCGTCCAGTACTGACATCTCGAAAGAGAAGAATCATGTGAAGAGGTGATAGTGGAAATTCAGTTTAAGCATGGTTTCAGTCATCTCAATTTTCAGATCATTTCATGCATGCAACAATTGTATACACATGAAGGAAGTCATTACACACCTTCAAGCAATAAATTAAGAGCAGAATCAAGAGAATCATTGGTTTTTAATGTCAACAAAGGACGATCACTCGCTCTTCCAACTTCTCTAGCCCAGGTACCTAATGGAAGGTAACCAATTGGTTGCTGTAGAAGTGGCAGATATCCAATATGGTGTTTAAAATGCCTGCATACGTCTGAGATGTATACGGCAAAAAAAAAAAAAAAAACCAGTGTAAGCAGGTAATAACATGTAAAGTTCTAGGAGAAACTGATAGTTGAATAAGTTCACAACGTTTTAGTATTTCAGAGAGGCAAGCTACGTGTAACAACTGAGGACAAGATCCATCTTTTGCTGAATGTACGATGGGAACTGCAGAAATCTTATTATGTAGAATTTTTGAAGCCAAGCCTCCCAAAGATTCATCAGGACCTGCCTGTAGGTTGCAAGAGTAATAGGGGAAAACTTTTCAACAATGAGATTCCCAAAGTTACCAACGTGTTGACAGGTACGACACACACGAGCATCATATATATGAGTCCTTTTTTTACATGGTGTTTGTATCTGTTGCTTTTCCCTCGTGGGGGAATTATGAATAGATGAATAGAGATAGCAATTTCATCTTCGCAGACAAACACCAAGGAGCCAAGCAGTCCTATAAATTCACATCAATAAGAGCACTTACTTGGATTAACGACCTTTGCTGAAGTGGAACCAAAGCCCCGATCATATCTCTAGGGTGATGAAATTTTCGGTGTTTCCAAGCAGAAATCGTGTGTATATCAAGATCTTCATTGGTGAACATGGAATGGTTTCTGTGAAGCTGCAGAAAAAGGGGGTGTCATCTCCAGCATGCAAATGGCTAGAAACCAACTGCCACTTGGCATCATTGATATGTTAAACTTAAAACTAACTGAATTACCAATATTAATAGCACACTAAGTTGTAAAGCTGATTGAATGTTTTTTTTTTCTTTTTAGTGGGCCGGGAATGCTCGACTTAAATTCCTAGTATGGAAATAAGTATCTATATGTGAGTTCTCCAAAGAGAATGGGAGTGGGAGTCTGTGGCATCCACCAATAGTTCGACATAAAAATCTTGAGCAGTTCTAGTGAAACAAATCTCCATGTGAGCATAAGTTTGTGACTGTACAGGAGACGAGAGTTAAAATTTTGAGTCAAAACTTCTTTCATACGAAAAAAGAATGATGAAATGGACACACTTGTGAATATTTACACGACAAACACTGTTTCTTGGCTTCAATACAACTGTGAATCATTTTACTATCTGGCTTCACCAAGTTAAAGTCCGATGGCAATTCATTCATAGCAGTTCTTAAAAATGAATTACCTCGAGTAAAATCAACATGAAATCTGATGCAGTTAGCATTCCTGCAATCTGTCCATGATGCTCATCCCATAGAGGCACGACTGCAAGCCCCTAATGATAATAATGATAAGCAATTTAGTCTAGAAACTTGTGAACCAGTAAAAGGGTAACAGATGTTAGAAAAAATATTAGTGAGACTTAAGGCCAACATATACAAATTAATTTATGCATAAACTTGTCATTTAGAAGATTTCTTATACAAACAATAGGAAGAACATAGTAAGCACGTAAAGTTATTATATAACATGGTATGTAATTTTTCCCAATTCTTTCTAATGACAACAATGCTCTATTAGGTGACAATTCCTGATGTATGTGATTGTTTGCTAGAGTAGCATCTTCCACTTGACTTTACAGTTTGACACACTAAAAGATATAGGAACCTGGGTATCAACTACACTATCAATTTTCATGAGACAAGACTGGAAACCGTCACTGAGTTTCACGAGTCAAACAGCGACCTTGAACTATACACCTAATAAGTTCCTGATAGTAGACAAATTTAATCAAATTGACTACTTTCTCAAAAATCACGTCGCAGTATTGAAAAGCATTACCTCAAATGATATGAAAATGTACAAAATGTGACTTGCCTTAACAAATAGGTTTCGTAGGAAAAGTAGAGGAGCCAATGGAAACCAAATTCAAGATTCCACTGGGTGGGTCTGAAATGCTAATGCAGGTGGATGAGAATCATGGAAGATTCTGATTTGAGGCGTATATAAAATTTATATAACTTATAGAAGTAATCACATAAAAGTGATAGACAAAGTATATTTTAATTCCAATAATCCTATAATCAAGTAATAAACCAAAACAATTAGTGCATATTGATCTTACTGATGAGCAATGAAATCTGAATAATGATTAGCAAGTAGAAGGACGAAGAAAAAAACAAGTTTTATTGATAAGAATGCACAACAAAAAATTAATTTTGATGTACCTCTCTCTTCTAAGCTTTTTTCCACTGAGATTGCATCACTTCTAAGAATAGTGGCTTCTTTAGATCTTCGCAACACTTTCCTCAACCAAGTTGTCTTTTACCTAAATTTATCCTCAACCCACCGATATTAATGTTCATCCACGGCTAGATCCTTTGTGAATAACATGCAAGGTTAATTTTAATCCACCTCTACCTTTTAACCTTTCTAACCTTTTCCACTAAAATTGCATTACTTTTGAGAATAGTAGCTTCTTTATATCTTTGCAATACATGTCTCAGCCACCTAAGTTGCCATTTCCCAAGTTTATCCTCAACCTAAGTCAACTCCATTTGTTCAAATATGAATATATTATCTTGTCCGGTCTTGTATAGTCACAAATCCTAAATTTTCATTTGTGCTACATTCATCTTAATGTCATTTTGTCATTTGACAACCCAACCCTAAATACCACATAGCATAGTCAATCTAAGAACTGTTCTACGCATAACATTTTAACCTTGTAGGATTGTTATGTAGCACTTCTCCATTACATCCAGCCACTCTAGATTTATACATTACCTCATCTCCAAGTCATCGTTCCTTGTTAGCAATCGAACCTAATACCTAAAATGATCTATCTTTAGGACAACAAAATCCTTTCTAGTAGCTCCATTATATCCTTGTTCTTTCTTTATGTAAAGAACATTCTATTTTAGAACCCCAAAATTATACAAGTTCTATCGCATACAATTTATTTGCTAATTGATAGAAATGCAATGTCTAGTCTAGTCATTATGTAAGTAAATTTGTTTTGCTCAATAGTTAATTGGACCTATATGAGTATTCTTAATAGTTGGGGACCAAAATGAAAATAATTATTAAATTCCATGTTTTTATTTATTTGAGCCAAATGGTTAATTATTGAAGGAGCGATTATAAAATTCTAACATACGATTTAACCCACTCCTACTCTAGTGCTAAAACTATATTATCAGCAAATAATATACCAGGAAATCTAATCTTGGATATGACTTGTAAGCTCACTCATGGCTAAAGCTGAAAGATAGATCACGACAGAGAGATAATGCAAGCCTATAGTAATAACAAATTCCCTACAACTGCTACCACTACACATTAAGCTCATAATTGCTCAATCATACATATTCTAATATATTTATATGCCTAAATAGAAATTCTTTTTTTCTTTTTAGCACCAATCCCATCACTTTCCTGAGCAACCTGTCATGATTTTTCTAAACAAATAACTACCAAATGCATATCTTCTTTCTTCTATTTATACTTTTCCATCAATCTCCTAAGAAAGTACATGGCTTCCATAGTAGATATCCCAAGCATAAAGCCAAATTGAATCTTTGAGAGCTTTGAGTACACCTTAATATATGCTCGGTCTTCCTTATCCTGATTATGCCATGGCATACGATAAAAGGTTCCACAAGAAATATTGAGTTACTAGAAATCATACACAGATATTTGTCTACCATTTCCTACCCCATGCATGAATGGTCAGATGAAAAGAAAAAGCACTGCAGCTTTTGGTCTTTCAAATGACCATAATTGACGTTCATATTAGTGTCCTACAGAAGATGTGTGACCTATATATTTAGCCCCTAATTAAACAGTTTTCCATATCTTTGCAAACTTGGTGGGAGATGTGTGTTTCTTTCATTTAAACTTTTGGACAGATAAGTAAAACATTTAATCCTGCTTATATGACATTTCCAGTAACTATATGACCAATCAAAGTAGTAAAATATTTATAATTTTATAACATGCCACTAAACTAGTAGAGCCATCCGGGGAAAAAATAAAATAAAATAAAATAAATAAACAAAAAAAAACCAAAAACAACAACTAAGAAATTTTTACCTGGTCAAACATGTCACGGAAGGCTTGTTCCACAGCCACTTCAACATCAAATACAATGACCTACTCTTTAAAAAACTATCACAAACTTAATAGCCATACGAAGCATATTGGGATCACAATCAATGCAAATGTTTAAGAGGAAAATAAATAATTAAAAAAAAATAAAAGTGGCATTCAGACCTTGCCTGAATATGGAATCAAATCATATGCTCTAGAAGATGACAAATGCATTGATAGAAGATTACGAGAAACATCCATCTCACCATCTGATAATTGCAGAACTGGCTCATTAACTGGGGCGCCTAAAGATGAACCCTTGTTGGCACAACCAGAATAGATTGTAAATTTAATTGCATGAATTTATATAACAGGATGAAGTAACATGCATGATGGGGTGTAATTATGAAAATTAAATTAGCACGACATACAGTGTAAGTTAAGCACTGACCACAAACTCCATGATTCTAGCATTATCCAAGTTTATACTAGCCCGAAAAGCTTCAGCAGGTAAATTTGGAGACACATTATCTGCTTCCTTAACTAAAATTATATTGTTGATAGTTCCATACTCATCCTGAGCACAAATCTGCTGCTCATCCACTTGCCACATACCATCAACAAAAAATTTGTACTGCATTACAGAAAATTGTCCACAAATTAACATATTGCAAAGAATAAAGGGGTGATTTCTTCTATATTCAATCAGAGAGAGACGCATTTTTCAAAACTAAGAATTGAAAATGTGGTACATGATCAGAATCAACAATAAAAATGGCTATCTAAAGCTTGAGTTATTATAAGGCCAATTTACCACTTTGTGCAAAACAATATAATCAACAAAGAAAACCTTAATTTCAAGTACCAAAATTGCAACTTTTGTTTGAAGGCTTCAAAAGTGCTTTCTAGACACATTCACTCATAGAAATCTCTTATTGCTTAAAATAGCCTGTTGAGCTAGTAGCCTAGGCTAGGCTTTCCACATAATGCCATGCCAATTAGTTTTGGCATGCATCTCTACATGCTACTATCTCGATATATTTTTGTTGATGGATTATTCATGTTTTTACTTCACATCTCAGTTATTGAATGTAATAAATAGCTGCCCAAGGAGAGGCATTCTCATAATGCTATAGCATAATTATATACCTGATGATAACCAGGCGGAAGATCAATAATCCTCTGGAAAATAGAAGCCGAACCCTCCACTAAAATCATTGGTATCTTCTCAGTCCAACTGCACCAATATCATAATTCATAACATCAGCATGTATCCAATAATGCAAGAAACACACTATTGTCACGTTATAACTAAAAAAAAAAAAAAAAACAATACACGAAAACCATTCGTTTAAGATACCATATAATGGGACTGAACTGCAAAAACTAGACATCTATGCCTGGCACGGCCAGGCCACCGGGCTTAACAGAACTCTTTTAAATTTTCTGTATCTAGTTAATTGGGCCACAGGATCTTTGAAACTTGGATGAATGCATTAAAAAGTTACTTTTCAGAAAGTAAGCTTTGTTAATGAATAAGTAACTTTTCATAAAATTAACATCGGTAAGCTCAATAAGAACTCGGCCAGTGGGCCGTGGCCGGGCAAACAAGGGTTACAAACCCACTATCTAGTCCTCATAGCAAGAAAATAGTTAACAGGAAACAGAAAATACCCATTGAAAGAGCCACAAATTGAAACCTCGTGACCTCCATAGCGCCATGTAAACGGTGTGTGTACCATCTCCTTTCACAGTTCACAAATATCGACCCACAGTGCATATATATACAAAGGAAAATCTATTAATAATGTAATAGAACCATCAAGTAAAGCTGTACTCCAAAAAATTAGACGATGTAAAATCCGCCAGCTAGAACAACGAACACCAAGAATCAGAATTGGTCGGATTCCCCGAGAAGATGCGGTTATATATATATATTCGGAAAACGGGTCAAGGTGAAAATGGAAGTGTCATGTAAACGGTTTTGTCCATAGTGGAGAAAGTGTTTGGTGTACTACGAGCTGTCGATACGATGATATTGTACTCGTACCAAACAATTTTGGAGGCTGGCTTTTGGTTTTTAGTTGGTGGATTTTGCTTTTCTTCTGTTTCTTTTTAATTTTATTATTTTAAAATTACAATGCTATTCCAATCCGCATGTCTAAAAGTAAAAGGTATGTTTGGGGAGCATATAATTGAATGGAAATGAAAGATAAAAGAGTGAATAATATTTTGTTAAGTTCATGATTAGTAGAAATGAAAATTCAGATTTTAATCTAAATCAAAATCAACAATTAATTTTAATCACACATTTAATCAATTTTTATTAAAATCTACTAAAAATCTGATTTTAATCTCTACCAAACATGTTTTGACTAAAAATATTTTATAATTTTAAGTGTTCATAAACGCTTCCAAAATATGTGCTAATGCAATAAATTTTATTCAATATTATTTTTCTTATATATTGATGTTTTAGGGATGGTGTGATGCCGACGGCTATAGACTTCTTTTTGGAGTCGTGATTATTATGATTGAATACCTTAAAAAGATGAGGTTATCTTAGTTATACACCAATGATCAAATTAGTATACATCAAGAAAGAATATATATGTGAACGAAAATTGTATATGAAGAAATCATATGTGAAGAGTAAATGTTTCCAATTAGTTAGCGATAATACATGGCGACCATCAAGAGCCACACATGATGGTGCTTCGTTGATGGGCGGATGGATTCATGCTAATGGAATATGCTTGACTCTTTGATTGACCATTCCTCAAATATCGAGTGATCTTGCACGTTATTGATCTAGTCATGTTATGGTCGTCATTAGCCTCAGCTTGGTGCGAAATAGCACACAACTTTCTACATGAGAAAATATTATAGTTGTTGGTCTCAAAATCAAAGTTTGTATATCAAATATGTCTGCAGTAAGGTAAAATTGTATAAAATAAAAGAACACAGAATTTTCGCCTCGTAGGGCTCAGATGTTCAGCCAAAGGTCTACTCACCCGTTGAGTATCTACAAGTAGATTATGTTCGAATCCACTAAGAACCACAAAGAAAAGTACAGAAACGTATTCTTCACATAAAGTTTTCTTTTGCCTTTCTTACACAAATCCCTCTTCTCACAATCTCTAAATTGTACACCAAATACAATAAAAAAATATCACTAAGATATTACAGAGATCAAACCAGAAAACCATGAGGGAAATGAAGATATCTAAACACTCAGAGAGAGAGAGAGAGAGAGAACGAAGAAAACCCTAGAATATGCACCGTACAATCTAACAATGAATAGTCGAGAAGAAGGGTTATTAAAATCCATCCACAAAAACATTTCATCCAACGGTCAAGAGTATGTCAGATGTAAGGCCAAGATCAACCAATCCATTTAAGACAAAAACATGTTTCCAAAAACGTGTTTTATGATTATCAAAGTAAAGATAACTCAGTGGCCAAACACAGCAAAGCCCAATGATAAATGAAGAGGCCCAACACCAGAATAAAGATGCAGCCCACAACAATAGTCATGCTAAGATGCATATGGTTTCTATTTACAATTTTTCTGCTTGTACAGAAAAATTGCACCAGAATTCAAACAGATGCCACAACAACATCTGTTTCGTCTGTCTGTCTACTCTTTTTTTTTTGCCATTTTCCAACCAAAAACTGTCAAGTGTCATCTGTTTGAATTCTGGTGGAATCTTTTCTGTACAAATGGCAGAGTTCTTCTATTTAATGTGCATGACATAGATTATTTTATCACCAGGCACTCCGATCTTTTTTTATTGATTATCTTCCTTCCTAAACTTTAGATCTCGTGGAGGTGGATTCATTTGAAATCAACTAAAAACATTTTACATCACTTCATCATAAATTTATGGGCCAAACAAAATATTTAAACAAATCACAAAATTATTATAACTTACATGCAATGCTCATGTTCTCAACTATTATTAATAAATTTAGTGAATAAAAAGAAAGAAAATTTTCATTTCATTTGATATCGAGTTGGGAGTTTAAATCTAAACTATATCCACGAAGTCACATTAAGAAACAACAACTTAATGATGTTAATCATAAAGAAACAACTTTATAATAATAACAGGGAGGCCATCCCAGCCCGTTACGAATTTTGACAAAATAGACTGCTACACCTTAATGGTAACTCAGACAAAAATTATCCACAAAGCAGCCACTACCACAAAATTTCAGCACTTGCACTAGGATTTTACATGAATATGAAACTCGGATTTGATTGACTAACGTTACGGATGTAATAAGCTCCACATCAGCCATATATGACCCCATTCCATGTTCACTTGTTACTAAACAAATATTTGCACTTTGACCTCCTAAGCATTCGAACAAAAAAATGATCCCCAATCACTGAGGCTCTCCTTATTGAGGGAATGTAGACCCTTGATCAATTGGCTAAACGAAATTTGGAAGCCTCGTCCAAACAGTGGCATTAAAGGCATCTATTTGGCCTCAGACATAGATGCCATTTAAGTACGAAACACATATAATCAACATAAAACTTTAGTACAATAAAAGAATAATGCCACCAGTCTTGGTGGTCACATTTGACATATTCAATTAAATGAATCACGCGATAATGTATTTAAGTGGATTTATCATTTGATTACATACATTTGTCAGCTAGACTGGTATTTAACCCATGTGAAAATAAATAACACTACTCGCAATAAAATCATGTGTGGACATTAGGAATTACATAAGAAATGTCACTAAATCCCAAACTTCAGAAAAGTTGCCTTGGGGTCATTATATATCAATTGATATTTTTTGAAAGAGTGAAAGTGAAAAAAAAAAAAAAAAAAGAGGAAACATATTGATCCATATTTGTTTAGGGAAAAAGTAATAAAAAGACGAAAAAATATATAGCGTTGTTGAGTTTTTATAAAAAAGTTCAAACTCATTATTTTTTGATTTTGTTCAAGATGTTCTTTATATTAGAATATATGTTACTTAAAATAAGGAACATTGTTTTAGATGACAAACAATAAAAAAAGGTGATAGAAAAAAGCGAGAAACACTAAAAAGTGACGCGAATTTAAAAAATATGACAAAACGTTCTAAAAAGTGACGAAAGTTTTAAAAAAAAAACTGCAAACATTCGAAAAAGTGATAAAACACCAATCGAAAAAGTGACAAACCATAAATTCAAAACTCAAAAAGTAACATAAGACACAATATTAAAAGAAGTGATAAAAATTAAAAAAAGTGACAAAACATCATTCAAAACTTTGAAGTATATCATTTTATGTAAATTTAACCGCTCACCCACCTCCACCTCCATCTCCACCTCCATTGGGCATATATACGCGGTTTGTAGAATAAAAGGGGAAACGTGATAATCAACTTCAGGGCAATTTTATTTATAGCTATGATGGTCACAACTAGAGAGCAACAAAGTGTAGCCCAATAACCAGTGCAATCTTATGACCCATTAGTTCCATCAAGTTCTCTTGCACCATATATTATGACAAATGTGATAACATCACAATTCAGCTGGGAAATAACAGAATTTGCAATAATTAATAGTCTGTTTAGTTTAAACTAAATTTATGCTTATGGCAACTCTTGCACATATACAAATTGCCCAAGTTTTAATTTGCTAACCAAAAT
>CAIGRF010050955.1:0-22595 GCA_903798235.1 Fraxinus ornus
CATAATGGTGTCCATAATGGACACGTGGTGCCCCTCTATTGAAGGGGGCGTGGGCCCACCAGCACCCCCTCCAATAGAGGGGCACCATGTGTCCATTATGGACACCATTACGGTGTCTATTATGTACAACAAGAATAACCCTTAAAAAAATATATTTACTTTTTAATCACATATTTATAATAAAATCACTTTTTACAAAATTTATTCATCATATTAGGGTTCACAGGGGCATAATGTAGTATGATAAATTAAATATTATTTAAAAAAGGTATAGAATTCATTTGTACTTTTTCAAAGGTTAGGGACCTAGCTGCAATATTTCCTATTTCAAATTAAGAGCATACTAATTGCGCACGGAAATACATAATAGGGATGTTCATGCTAAGAAATAAGACTTAAGGATCATTTGTACACTTCAGTCAAAGGTCAGGGACCATATGCTCTAAACTCTCTGCAATAAATTGAAAGATTCCTTTATTTTCAGTTTCAGTGTGCCCTTTCTTTAGTTCACACTTCTCAGTCCTTCTCTCCCTCTCTCTGAATCCAAAAGAATGCCGGCACTCAGGAGTTAGCGGTGTAATTGCGTCAGCGCTCCGTCGAGACCACCGAGTGGGTATATCTGTTCATCACTTTAAGTGCCTTTTTCTTTTCACCTCGTTTTTAACGTTTTTTTTTTTTTTCTGTTTAAGAGCTTTAAAAATTGGCGAAGAGGGGAAATTGAGTGCATGCATCGTTAATGCTGCTCCCATTGGAGTTTTTGCCCAATTTTCATGAATTTCATGTGGCATTTTCGGTTCGAATTTTCGGTTATACACACCGTTTTACGGGAAAGATTCATATGGTTATTTGTATTATGAACGCTAGTAATTGTTCTTTTTTTTTTTGGTTAAATTTCACAACATTTTAGTATTATAATATTTTTGATTAAATGGTCAATCATCATTTCTACTTCGTAGTTTTCAGGACGTGAGCAAGTAAAAAACATATTTTGCTTCTTTGGGAAGCCCAATAAATAATCTTGAGATGGTTAGTATCAATGATTATCGAAGTTAATTTATTTTTATATTTTATGGTGCAATGCAAGGTCTTCAAGTTTTCTATTGTCTGCATTTCTATTTTTTTAAAATTGTATGTTTTCATCTGTAGTGTGAGATAGTGGACATATCAGACAGTGAAGAAGACTCTCCGATGCAAAAAAATGTGGCTGACATTAAACCAGAGCTCGACTATTTAGACTATGAAGTGCCATCTCAGAACATGTCCTCAAGGGATATTGCGGTATGGTTGCTACTTGCTATTTGTTATTCAAAGAACAGGCTCCTCCGGTTACCTAAAACTACCGTCTTTGATTTGGGATTTTAGAAAATTTAGCTTTATGTTAAATATAAATTGCTGTGATTCCAGTTGTATGCAGCATAAGAATCTTTAGCAACAGCATTTTGTAATTGACTGCATTGCGATTCTTGTGGTAAATTATACATCAGTTTATTTGTTGATATTTTTATTTTCCTCTGTGTGTATATTTTTCAGCAGGATAATTTTGCAAGCTCTTCTGGAAGCAACTTAAGATCATCCTTAATAGGGATGGGATTCTCTCCCTCTCTTGTTGACAAAGCAATTGAGGAAAAGGGTGTGTTTTTCTTCTCTAACTCTCCATATCAAGCTTCATGTTTTTCAAGATTAACACTCCTTTTATTGCTTATGTGTTTTGTTTTACTATGTGTCTCCATTGCTTTTGAATTCATTTCCTTGTCCTTATAGGTGGAGACGATGTTGATCTACTATTGGAGTCTCTCTTTGCATATCCAGTAAGCGCACTTATTTCTATCCATGCTATCTTTCTCTTTCTAGTTTCTTAGCCAAGATGACTATGAACTAGGCTATTCATCGTTTTTTATTCCAAGAATCATTACTAATTCACTAGTTTTGTCACTTAGCTCTTTGAATTTTATGTGTTAATTATTTTGCATTTAGCCCCTGTTTGACACCATTTTTTTTTCTCATTCTCATTTTTTTCTCCTTCTTCCTATCAACCACACATTCTCTAAATAAAATAATATTACACACAAATCTAAAACTTTTCTTCACTTTTCCACCACATTACTATTTCAAAAATTCTATTAAAATTCTATTCTCATTAAAATGAGATCCAAACACAAGCTTAGTGTGGTAACTTGAAATTTTAGCCCATGTTTGGGCTCCATTTTATTTCAAAATGCATTTGTCTCTCTCTTCCTTTCAACCAAACATTTTCCAATAAATAATATTACACGTAAACCCAAAACTTCTCTTTCTTTTTTAGCCACACATTCTTTAAAAAATCACTATTCCAAAATACATTTTTTCCAAAAACTAATTTTAATGGAGCCCGAACAGGGGGCTTAACTCGTTTTGTTGCTAGTTTTGATGGTAATCACTAATCAGTGACTGTCTCCGCTTCATTTTGTCTTTGATGAAGTTCCTGCCTTTTCTTTGTAGGACAACCTTTTGAAACTTGAATCTTTATGTGCAAGTCCTCGCCATCTCTTGCATAAATGCACTGATGAGTTCATGCTTTCATGAATTTAAATCGAACAATTAGTTGACATTTAAAGTCTATCTGTCGTTATTATCGACGGTAACCTAGACATATCTTAGCATTGTATTGTATTTGATGTGTTCCCTGCCTTCTCTTTGCAGGTAAGCCTTTATTCAAACTGTTCATGCTCATTCCTCACTAGCTTTTAAGCACATTTGCTGATAAATCATGCTTGTGTGTATCTAAATGATTAAATCAATAAATTTTTTGTCTTTCATTTGCCCATGTGTTCACTTAGTTTGAAATTTTGAATATATATCAGCTGTTAAAATAGCTATTAATTGGCTGATTTATTGATATGTTTACTGACACAAAGCTCAATTATGCTTGTAATTATTAATTCTATTGAACTTACCCACCTCCCCTCGCGTTTAAATTAATAGGCACTTCAAAACCCAAAGACTGAATCTTTTGACGATGCCATATTCCATGACAAGGATGAGTTAGCTGCAGATGTTCATGGTAGAGAGGTACTTCTCCTTCAAATTTTCTAAGTAAAATAGCCTTTAATCCAATTTGTGACCTGGTTTGATTTGAAGCTTTTTATTTTTTCATGGGCGATTAGGTTTCTGTTCTTTTATTTGTTAACATTTATAAATCTCCCTTTATGTCATATTTGTGTCTGTCTGAGATGTATCTTCCTTTGAGTTTTGTCTTGTTTGCATGCTCCAAATTATAGGCCTCTTTTCCTTCAATTTTTATAATTAGATTGATTTTCCTAAGGATTTATAATGGATTGTCCTACATTTTTTTTCTCGGTCTCTTTTGCTTTATCAGAAAGATTCAATTATTCAGTTTCTTATAAAAGGTTTCTAAATTTTAATGTTCTGTTTTTAAATAATTCACTAGACGTCCTTGGAGGGCAAATTTAGACTTATAAACACGAACATGGATCCCTTATATATCATACATTGTAATTGTTGAACCGAGTTCGTGAACCGATTTTAAAATTAGCAGGCTCTTCATAGATCAGAATCTTCGGATTCTCTTGATGGCTTGTTTGGTGATGGTGGGGATACAAGCAGTCACAACAATATTGGCAAAGATGTTCAATTAAAAGAGGTAATGTGATAGTAAGTTTTTCTTTCATATTGAAAGAGGTAATGGTATAATATTGTACACGTGGTGGATTGACTTTCACTGTCTTGCAGGAACCTCATGTGGGCAGTACAATCATTGACGAGAAGAAAGCAAACTTGTTAAAAATGAGTTTCTCTATAGATGAAGTGGAGTTTGCTATGGCTAGACTTGGTATGTGGGAATCTCCAAACTCTAAAATATTATGCCTTTTGCTATCTACATGACAAGGAAAATGATAATTGTCACTGATTTTTTACCTTCAAATACTTGCTCTTATTTAAAATATGTATATCAGCTACAGCCCTCTTGGTTGATTTACCATACAATTACAAGCTTGTACAGTCATGCATATTTTGCCTTCTAATATTCTTTGTTTTTGTTTCAATAAGCATCCTTTATTTGTTTGCGGTTGCATGGCTTATATAATGAGATTGATAGGAACTGCTGAGTTTACTGCAAGGAAATATAAAAGAATACTGAAGAAGATGAATTTTGTGGGAATTTTCTGTAATATATTCACTGAATGAAAATAACAAGCAACAAGAATGAAACTGGAATTCAGCGTGCAGGGCTGATCCTCAATACTTCTACTAATTGTATTCCATACCTCTCCTACCCCCCCTCCATATTTTATTTATAGCCCCCCGTTCCCTAACGACCCCTAACAACCTGGAAAACAACTCTCAACAGAAAATAAGTGACTTGGCTAATTCTGGAAGCTACTATTGTGCCTTGCTGTCATTTGGCTGGTTCCTCCTGTGCTGTGTTGGTTTTTCTGGCGCCTGGAGTATGTGAATTTAATTGGGGGTTTATTAAATACTCCCCCCAATGCAGTCACCTTGTCCTCAAGGTGCAGATTCGGAAACTGCTAATTGATTAATGTAAAGGGCTCCCAAGTAGCTTCCATAGGAGACAATCCCTTCCACTGAATCAAGACTTCCATGTCCTCGGTTGTCCCTTGACTCCTGAAACCCAAGACCACTTCTGGTTCCACGAGTAGTTCCCAATCTTCACTGAGCTGAAGGGGTAATGGAGATACCATCTGAGCACTTCCCACCGCCTTTCGTAACTGCGAAACATGGAACACTGGATGGACACGAGTGGTGTCTGGTAGAGCTAAGCGATAGGCCATTTTCCCAACCCTTGCTGTTACCTCAAACGGACCGTAATACCTCGGGGCTAGCTTCTCATTTGAACGGGTAACCAATGACTTCCTCCTGTAGGGTCTCATTTTCAAGTACACCCAATCTCCCACCGCAAACTCAACCTCCCGTCTGTGCTTGTCTGCAGCCAACTTCATCTGTTGTTGTGCCTTGTGCAAATGTACCTTTAATTCTTCCAAAAGCTTATCCTTTTCCAGCATCTGTTGTTCCAGAGATGAGATGGCTGTGGACCCCTGCTCGAACCGCACCAATGGGGGAGGGTCGCGCCCATACAATATGCGAAAAGGAGTGAGCTGAGCTGAGACATGATAGGATGTATTATAAGAGTATTCTGCCCAATGTAAAAATTGGTACCACTGCTTTGGCTTGACAGAGGCAAAGCATCTGAGATAAGTCTCGACCCCTCTGTTTACTACTTCAGTTTGCCCGTCTGTCTGCGAGTGGTAGGCTGAGCTGTGCTTCAACATGGTTCCCTGCAGCCTGAAGATCTCACTCCAAAATTGGCTTATAAACACCTTATCTCTGTTGGACACAATAGAGCGGGGCAGCCCATGGAGTCTGACCACTTCCTTTGTAAAGATGGCAACAACAGATGGGGCTGAAAAAGGATGTTTCAGCCCAATAAAATGTGCATACTTGCTTAAACGGTCAACCACGACTAATATAGAATCAAACCCCTCCGATCTAGGCAGCCCTTCCACAAAATCCATAGAGATATCCTCCCAAACCTTGCCGGGAATTGGTAAGGGCTGGAGCAGTCCGGCCGGAGCAAGGGTAGAATATTTGTGCTGTTGACAAGTGGCGCAGGCCGCCACATAAGCTCTGATATCTCTCCGCATTCCCTTCCAGAAGAAAGTTTCAGCCACCTGCCGATAGGTCTTAAGGAAGCCCCCATGGCCCCCGACTTTACTATCGTGGCCTTCATGCAAAGCCAAATGCACCCATGGCGAATCTTTGGGCAGGACGAGTCTGTTGTTGTAAAGTAGGTGACCCCGAAGAAGAGAGTACCCGGGAACAACTGATTGACCCCCGTGCAGTGAAGTGTATATTCCCCCCAATTCGGCATCTTCAGTTACTGCCTTTTGTATCTCACTTAGTTGCATAGAACTTGGTACACTTAGGACCAATAATGATGTTGTTGCATCCACACGTGATAGTGCATCAGCTGCTTTGTTTTCTAGTCCTGTCTTATACTCGATGTCGAAGTCGAACCCCAATAACTTGGTCAGCCATAGTTGATATTCCTGATTTACCTCTCTTTGCTCCAGTAAAAATCTAAGGCTGCGTTGATCAGTACATACCACAAACCTTCGACCCAATAAATAATGTCTCCACTTTTGTATTGCGAAAACAATGGCCATGAGCTCCCTTTCATAAATCGACTTGCCCTTAGCCCTCGGCGGAAGACCCTGACTGAAGAATGCAATTGGCCGGTGGTTCTGCATGAGAATCGCTCCCAACCCACTCCCCGAAGCATCAGTTTCAACAATGAACGGCTGTGTGAAATCGGGCAACCCCAACACCGGGACTGTGATCATGGCCTTCTTCAATGTAGTGAAGGCTTCTTCTGCCTCTACATTCTACCCGAAGCTTTCTTTCTTTAATTGTTGGGTTAAAGGCCATGCGATGCTCCCATATGATTTAACGAACCGCCTATAATACCCTGTCAGACCCAAGAACCCTCTCAACTCCTTAATAGATTTGGGTCTGGGCCAATCCCTCATAGCCGATATCTTAGATTCATCGGCTGCCACCCCTGATGCAGAAATAATGTGCCCCAGGTAGTCCAATTTCTTCTGACCGAACAGGCACTTCTTCCTATTAGCAAACAGTTGGTTATCCAACAGCAATTTCAACACCATATTCAAATGATCCCTGTGTTCATCTATCGTTCGGCTGTACACCAAGATGTCGTCGAAAAATACTAAGACGAACTTTCGGAGGCAGTTTCGAAAAACTTGGTTCATGAGGGATTGGAATGTTGCCGGCGCATTCGTCAAGCCGAATGGCATAATAAGGAACTCAAAATGTCCCTCATGCGTTCGGAAGGCTGTCTTGGGTACATCCTCAGGCCGCACTCTAATTTGATGGTAACCGGACTTCAAGTCTAATTTCGAGAATACGGTGGCCCCATTGAGCTCGTCCAGTAACTCATCGATCACATGAATCGGAAATTTGTCAGGTACTGTGACCTTATTTAAGGCTCGATAATCGACACAAAACCTCCAGCTCCCATCCTTCTTCTTCACCAACAACACCGGGCTCGAGAAGGGACTGATACTTTGCTGAATAAATCCTCCTGCTAACATTTCTCGGACTAGCCTCTCAATCTCATTCTTCTGGAAATGGGGGTAACGATAGGGCCTCACACTGACAGGGGCGGTGCCAGGCTGCAAGTTAATGGCGTGATCATGACTCCGTGAAGGGGGAAGACTGTTCGGCATCTCGAAAACAACAGCAAATTTTTCTAACACTTCTGAAATGATTCTTGGAGGTTCCTGTCCCATTGTAATGGTCTGCACCATGATACTACTCAACTCTAATAATGCTCCCTCACCCTCCTTGAGGGCCTTTAACATTGCTTTCATAGATACCATGGTCCTGTTCAAACTAGAGTCTCCCCTGAGTGTGACCTTCATGCCTGACACTGTGAATGTCATGGTGAGGTTTTGCCAATTGACTTGCATTTCTCCTAGCTTCCGCAACCACTGCATGCCTAGAATGACATCTGAACTCCCCAACTCCAATGGTAGAAAATCATCCTCCACCATCACATTCTGCAGCTGTAATTTCACCCCCTTGCAGATTCCTTCCCCTTTACAGTTAACCCCGTCCCCATGATTACTCCATATCCAGTAGTCCCGGACAGGGGAAGTCCCAATTTCCTGACTACGTCCACCGAAATGAAATTGTGAGAGGCTCCACAGTCAATCAGAACAATTACCTCCTTTGGCCCTATTACCCCTTTTATTTTCACAGTGTCCAGTGCAGTGAGACCAATGACTGAATTAATGGACAGCTCCACGGCTGACCCCACTGCAGCCCCGAAGTCGCCGTCACTCTCCGGACGTTCGCACCCGTCGTTCGGACCATCGCAGACAGGCTCGCAGTAAAACGCCTCTTTCCCGCCTTCGTTTTCCTCATTTTCTCAAACCACCATCACCTGAAGAGCTCGATTCTTACATTTGTGGCCAATTGTAAACCTCTCATCACATTTGAAGCATAAACCCTTTTCCCTCTTTGCCTGTAGCTCCGCATCTGTTAGGCGTTTGAAAGGGATGATGGGTTTCTGTGGAGGAAAGGGGCGATTTGGCGTGAAACTCACTGGCACCGTCGCTTTCTGGAAGGCTGTATTTGGTTGGGTTGCGTTGGAGCTACTGGAATTAAACCCAGCTGTTGGGCTTTTAAATCGTGCTGGGCCGGAAGTATTTGGGCTTGGCTGTAACATCATATTCCTTTCCTCTACCCTTTAGGCCACCTCTATTATGCGGTCCAAACCCATGCGATTCAATAACATGACCTCAGCCCTAATGTCTGGAATGAGCCCATTAATGAAATTGCATTCCAGTACCTCCTCCGAGACGTTCTGTAATGGCGAGGCCAGCTTCTCAAACTGTCGGCGGTACTCCTTCACGGTCATTGTCAGGCGGAGAGCCAAAAACTGGGCACAAACCGACCCTTCCTGCGAGGGGCGAAATCGACGAAGCAAATGGAGTTTCAGATCCTTCCAATTCTTCATGGGTCGTCGACGCTCCTGCCATTGGTACCAAGCTTGGGCATCTCCATCCAAGCATATTGCCGATGCTTCCCATTTTTCCTCCTCCGTCATTCGATTAACGCTGAAGTAGCGTTCTACCCGGAAGATCCATCCGCCTGGATCGCTGCAGTCAAACACCAGCATGTCAAGTCGCCGAATGCGTGAATCGGACCTCCACCCATTGTCAATTCCACTGCTACCACTTTCCCCAACACTTGTTTGTGCTTCCCCCACTTCTGGTGTCATCTCTGGTGATTTCGCTGGTATCCCCTTTTTCTCCTTTCTATCCCTCTCCTGTGTCTCCCAAGTTCGTATCAGTATGTCGAACTTCTCCCCCAATTCTGTCCTCAGAGCTTCCAATTCGGATTGTAGAGAAGCATGATTGTTTGCAACTTGTTCCAATGTTCCAACTCGTTCATTGAGTGTCATAGTTGAAGGGTTGGATCTAGTGCTCTGATACCACTTTAATTGGAACTGCTGAGTTTACTGCAAGGAAATATAAAAAGGATACTGAAGAAGATGAATTGTGGGGATTTTCTATAATATATTCACTGAATGAAGATAACAGGCAACAAGAATTAAACTGGAATTCAGCATGCAGGGCTGATCCTCTTACTTCTACTAATTGTATTCCATACCTCTCCTACCCACCCTCCATATTTTATTTATAGCCCCACGTCCCCTAACGACTCCTAACAACTTGGAAAACAACTCTTAACAGAAAATAAGTGACTCAGCTAATTCTGGAAGCTACTATTGTGCCTTGCTGTCATTTGGCCTGTGTTGGTTTTTTTTGGCGCCTGGAGTGTGTGAATTTAATTGGGGGTTTATCAGTTTACACCCGTGAACGATTGAACAAAGGCATATAACTAGCATAGAATAACTCAGAGCTTAACATTGAAAAGCTTGTTGGATAATCAATTGCATAAGATACAATAAATGCAAAAAGTATTGCAGTCTCACCACTCTATCTGGTATTACTACTTGTTCAAATTGTGCAAGTCTTACTATCAGACAATTTATTTTTGAATTATATATCATAACATATAAATTTTGTAAAATCATTTCATAAATTTTATTCTCCTACATATGAATTCTGTAGGGCCCGCTTCTGACTGGTTTCTGGAGGTCCAATGAACAAGTTCGTTTCCACATCTGAAACTTCAGTAGTATCTGCAGAAGGCTCTATTGCTCTTTCCTCGTTCGATCCTCGTTCTTGCTGGAGTGAAACCTAATGACATCAAAGTGTATATTTAATATCATGCAAAAAATTTCGCTACAACCAAAAAGAAAATCTTGGTACAGTTGAATTAACTTGTTGGTTATTCCAATAATCAGTTCACTTTATTATTGTTCCCACTTCTAACTTGAGTGTTGGAGGGCCTTAGTCTAGACTACCCTATACCTTTCCTTGTTTATGTTTATTTTTGCAGACTCATTTTACAGATTGAAGATCACAGATTTTTGGATTTCCGATTTTAGCACATCATAGGAAACAATTTGAAGACTTGGAAGATGTTACGAGAATGGAGGCAAGATCAAATTAAATTCACCTTATCCCGCAGCAATGCATTTTCTGCTGCTAAAGTTGTTCCCTGGATTGACAAGACAAAAGGGCATAATATGAGCAATCACAAAATTCATTTGTAACGATGTGCACACACAATATACCAGATTTTATCATCTTTACCTTGCCAAAAAAGTAATTGACTGCACAGTACATGCTCATTCATCTTTGGTTTTTAGATAAAATCTTAAATTTCAAATTTCTTGCTGAGTAGAACAACTTACCTTTTCTTTCAATTGCTCTGATTGTTGCCTGAAAACTTGAATCTGAATGAAGAAAAGGTTAGAATAACTTCAGGTTCCGAGAGATTCAGTAATAAAGACGCTTAAATTTGCAATATAACCTTTCTTGTTCGAATGCTGCTGATGCTACGCTCCAGCTGTTGATCTAGCTCTAGTAGTTCTTCATGGGTGCATGATTCCAGACCTTCCCCTAAGAGTTTCCTAGTATATAAAATCAAGAGTTTTGTATCTCACTAAATCCAAATATTCATAGCAAGAGAAAATAAGGGCAGTCTTCCCTGTAACCCCTCCTTGTGAACAAGGACTAGGAAACTTAACATTTCAATAAAAATTCCAGATGCAAAAGTTTTAGATTCAGGGTATTGAAACCTGTTCGAAGATTCGAGACGTTCTATGTTTTCCATCAGACTTGCCATTTCGTGCTGTAAATGCTGCAATTCCGAGCAAATCCATTAAAATCTAGGGGCAACATAATAATACTTCGCTAATGGAAATAGGATAGAGAAAAGCAACCTGCATATTCTGTTCCACTGGAGGGTTCTTAGCCTGAATATCTCTTGGATGCCTTCTATAACGTTCTATTGTCTCCTTCATGCTGAAGAAGGTTCAGAATCAGACGAAATTTGTTAAAGAAACGGAAATGTTTTAGCAGAAATTTATAAGCATTTCTCAAGATTTGTCAATTTACAAGAGATATCCAAGGTAATATGTACACATTTTGAAAGGGATCCAGTGATCTCTGGCATTCTATATGACAGACATAATCCAATTATTGTTGCCATGAACAAGTCATGTAAGTGAACTAGGCAGTTAGGCTGTTTCTGTCCATGGAGCTTAAATGCTACAAACATAAAAGGTTTGGGTATCGAGGTGCTAGAAATGAAGGATTGAGATAAACGGACATTCCAACTATAATTTATCCTTTTCATAATATAATTTTACCTCGAACCCTTTTAAGTAAACATGGTTTAGTCTATTAGAAATTCTTTTTTGTCCAACCCGTTTTAATTTTTCATGCCTTTCAACTTGATCAACAATTTACAAAGCTAGTAACCCAAAGTCAATTAAAATAAGACGAGTTAAAACTAACAAATTTAAACTTGATGCTTCCTAGACAAAAATTAGAATTCCAACCCTTTATTTGTTTATTTTTTAGATAAGTTGGGTAAGCTTCAAAGCCTACTTTCTCAACTTTCATTATGTTTGTTTATGCCTTTAGATCTTTGTTCTCATCTTTTTAGCCAGATTAAAAGAATGTTATGACTCATTATTGATACTCTATTTTTTTCTTTGATATCATTTTTTTACTTCAACAATGCCATAGCAAAACAAATAGCCTTTACTCTCTAGACTTGAAATTGTTTTATAATTTTATAACACTTCCAATTCACATCAAACTGCTATGACGAAAATTTCTATTTTGTTTCTTCATCTTTTTATAAGATGCATATCACATAACTCTACTTAATCTCAAGAATCTCATCTTGATATTCAAAAATTAATATGATCTCATGTGATAATGATTTAAGTGCATTGAATCTTCAAAAAGATATATCCATTGATCCAATGAAATGACAAAAATATGATTTAGATGGCCAGTTTATATTTATTCAGAAAAAGAATATGGATTTATCATCATCAGAATAAAACTTTTTTTTTTCTTTTTTAATTATTTCATTGGGGGATACAAGTAAATTATCTTATACATACATTAAGACCCCATCTTTAATTTCCAAGTTTAGTCATTGCAATATTTCTCTTGCCTTGGTGTTATGCTTAACAGAGTCATACAAGTTTGAATGTGTAAACATAGCTAAAACATTTCACAAAATTGGCAAGATAAGAAATAAGAATATACGACTAAGAATAAGTAACACCGATTGACGATAAACTAAGGAAATGAAAGCTTAGGGATTTGATAAAATTTAGATATAGCTAAATATACTTTTATTCACAAGTGTGGTATGATCTCAGTAGAACTTCTTTCTTTTTTCTTTTTATTTTGGAAACCATATCTGTTAAAATAGGAAGGGGTAGACAAAAACTAACGAGCCTGTTATGGCTGTTAAGGATGTGGTTTCTTATATCTTCTAGTAAGTGACGATAAACTAAGGAAATGAAGGCTTAGGGATATGACAGTTTAGATATACCTAAATATACTTTTATTCACAAGTGTGGCATGATCTCAGTAGAACTTCTTTCTTTCTTTTTTTATTTTTATTTGGAAAGCATATCTCAGAACTTGTTAAAATAGGAAGGGATATAGAAAAACTAACGAGCCTGTTATGGCTGTTAAGGATGTGGTTTCTCATATCTTCTAGTAAGTGGCTGCAGTGGAACAACAGGGATCTACATGGTGGAAGGCATCACAGGTGGGACACCTCAAGGTAAACGCTGATGCTCTCTTCAGATGAACTCCAATCTTCTGGGACTCGAGGCTATAACTAGGGGCCATACAGGTATGGTGGGGCCAGCCATGGCTACGAGGATTGGGGGCTGTAATTGAGGCCTTAGCAATGCGAGTGGGCTCGTCTTTACCCAGGAAAAAGGGATTTTGATACAAGTGGCTGAATGCGATGCTGCTCGGGTGATTAATGGGCTGAAGAATGTATCTCATCTTTCACCAATTGTTCCAATTTTATTTGATATCTTAGCTCTTTTTCAGAGTTATTATTGTTAGAATTTGGGAGTCTTATGTCAAGTTGAAGTTCTATTTTGGAAACTCATTGAGAGTTGAAAATTGATATTGGACATGAAGAAGAGTTCGGGATAGAGAAAACAATTTGGGAACAAAAAAAAATTTCGGCAGAGCCCGGAGGTGGGCGCCGCAACGCCACCTGACCTGTTTCGTGTTTTCCGCGTTCTTCTCTCCTTTTTCATTTTAGACTCGATTTTTTGACATCCTACTTCATCAACAACTCTATTAAAAGGATTTGGACGTCCCCTACATATTCTCTACATATATTAGGCTCTTCTATACAGTTTTATAAGTGTGAGAAAATAGATTACTAGAATTATAACATCCATTGTAATTTTCTCTCTTCTCCATTATTCTTGAGTCAATAAAATCTCTTAGTTCCCCTACCATATTTCTTGTCTTTATTATTTTTTTGCTTGATCTAATATTTCATTATTTGCTATATAACTTCAACAATTCATTCCGGTGATTGGTTTCATCAAGTGGTAGTTAAACAATACATAATTTTTGTATTTCCAACATTGCTAACAGCGATCCAGGCATATTAATATTTCTTCTAACAAGAGATATTTTGGTAGTTTCATAACAAGTGGTATCAGAGCCTAGGTTCCGTAGTTCCGCAAGAGCACATGGTTTGATTTGTTCGAGATTTTTTGTTCATGAGGGCTTCCATGAAGTATGAAATTTCACTTTTAGATCGGAGCACTAGATTTTCGCCATGGCAGGTTAAGATGCGTGCGTACTCGCACAACAGAATTTGGATGATGCGTTGCTGGGAATTGACAAGATGCCCGCAACTTTAACCGCGGAAGAGAAATTATGAAAGAATAAGAAGACGGTTTCTCACATTAACCTTCATCTATCGAATACTATTCTTCGGGACGTTTTGAAGGAGAGTTCAGTAGTCGCTCTATGGTTGAAGTTGGAGCAATTGTGCATGACTAAAAGTCTGACAAATAGGTTGAACCTCAAGCAGCATTTATACTTTCATCGAATGACAGAAGGATGATCATTGGAAGATCACCTGACTTGACTGCATTTAAAGAGATCGCCGCTGATTTGGAAACTTTGAAAATAGAGTATGATGAAGAAGATTTGACATTGATCTTACTGTGTTCGTTGCCCGTTTCGTTTTCATTTAGAGACACAATCTTATATAGTCGTGATACTCTCACCATAGAGGAGGTGTATGATACTCTGTATTCAAAAGAGAAGATGAAGTATCTGGTTTCTGAGGCTGGTGATGGAGTTGCCCTTGTTGCTCATGGTGACTTTGGATGGGGCAGATCGAAGTCGAAGTTTAGTAATCAGTTTTGTAACTTCTACAAAAAGAAGGAGAACTTAAAGAAGGATTGCTACGAATTGCAGAATAAAGAAAGGATGACTGCTAATAGACATTCAGCCACTTCAGGCGAAGTAGACATCGCATAGAACGTTGTAAGTGATGGAGAACTCTTAGCTATTTCTGACATTGAGTCTAAACCNTCTTGAGTCAATAAAATCTCTTAGTTCCCCTACCATATTTCTTGTCTTTATTATTTTTTTGCTTGATCTAATATTTCATTATTTGCTATATAACTTCAACAATTCATTCCGGTGATTGGTTTCATCAAGTGGTAGTTAAACAATACATAATTTTTGTATTTCCAACATTGCTAACAGCGATCCAGGCATATTAATATTTCTTCTAACAAGAGATATTTTGGTAGTTTCATAACAAGTGGTATCAGAGCCTAGGTTCCGTAGTTCCGCAAGAGCACATGGTTTGATTTGTTCGAGATTTTTTGTTCATGAGGGCTTCCATGAAGTATGAAATTTCACTTTTAGATCGGAGCACTAGATTTTCGCCATGGCAGGTTAAGATGCGTGCGTACTCGCACAACAGAATTTGGATGATGCGTTGCTGGGAATTGACAAGATGCCCGCAACTTTAACCGCGGAAGAGAAATTATGAAAGAATAAGAAGACGGTTTCTCACATTAACCTTCATCTATCGAATACTATTCTTCGGGACGTTTTGAAGGAGAGTTCAGTAGTCGCTCTATGGTTGAAGTTGGAGCAATTGTGCATGACTAAAAGTCTGACAAATAGGTTGAACCTCAAGCAGCATTTATACTTTCATCGAATGACAGAAGGATGATCATTGGAAGATCACATGGCTGTATTTAAAGAGATCGTCGCTGACTTGGAAACTTTTGAAGTAGAGTATGATGAAGAAGATTTGGCCATGATCATATTGTGTTCGTTCCCACTTCGTTTTTTTCATTTAGAGCCACGATCTTGTATAGTCGTGATATTTTCACCATAGAAGAGGTGTATGATGTTTTTTTTATTTTCAAAAGAGAAGATGAAGTATCTGATTTCAGAGGTCAGAGATGGAGAAGGCCTTGTTACTTATGGTGGTTCTGGAAAAGGTAGATCGAAATCTAAGTTCTGTAATCAAATTTGTTACTACTGCAAGAAGAATGAGCACATGAAGAAGGATTGCTACAAATTGCAGAATAAAGAAAGGTTGGCAGCAAGTCGATATGGGAAACAATCAGAGACTTCAGGTGAAGCATAACTCGTAGAGAACATTCCAAGTGAGGGAGATCTCATTGATATTTTTGACGTCGAATCCAAACCAGAGGAGAATTGGATTCTGAATTCAGCGTATGTGTTTCGTATGTATCCTAATAAGGTGGAAAAACTAGTTCATTCCTTAGTGGAATTCGTATTAAGGTGGAGATTGTTAAAATTTGGGTGTGAACCAAACTCTTTGTTGAAGTAATTCAAGAATTCTAATTGAAGTGCACGTCAAGAAAAATTCAATTTGAAATGCTATTGGAGTCATATGTTAAGTTGAAGTTCTATTTTGGAAGCTTATTGGAAGTTGAAAATTGGTATTGGACTTGAATAAGAGTTCGGGATGGAGAAAACAATTTGGGAAAAAAATATTTTTTTTCCAGACAGCATGCCCGGCACTAGGACGCCTGGAGGTGGGCGCCGCGGCGCCACCTGACCTATTTCAGGTTTTCCGCATTTTTCTCTTTTTTTCATTTTAGACTCGATTTTTTTACATCCTACTTCATCAACTCTACTAGGAGGATTTGGACGTCCCCTACATATTCCCTATATATATTAGGCTCTTCTATACAATTTTATAAGTGTGAGAAAATAGATTACTAGAATTATAGGATCCATTATAATTTTTTCTCCTCTATTATTCTTGAGTCAATAAAATCTCTTAATTCCTCTCACATATTTTCTTGTCTTTATTATTATTATTTTTTATTTAATACTTCATTATTTGTCATATAACTTCAACAATTCATTCTGGAGGTTGGTTTCATCAAGTGGTATTTAAATAATATATAATTCTTTTATTTCCAACATTGCTAACAACAATCCAAACATATTAATATTTCTTCTAACAAGACATATTTTGGTTGTTTTATAACAGTTTGGTTGTGGCACTTATTGCTTCATGCCCCATAAGGAAAATGGAGTAGCCCTCAAACTAAAAATTAGTTACTAAAAAGTTACTTCTACCCTAGTCAAACATGCTCTCAATATTCCACCTTTAGCCAGTGTTTTTACACATTCTTTAAAATTCATTTTTTTTCAAATTTATTTGCAACTACACATTCTTCCAATAAATTAATTTTGCACGTGGATCCATAATTTTTCTTACATTTTTAACCACACATTATCTAAAAAATCATTTTTCACAAAATCTATTTTAAAAAGCCTACATCAAACATACCCCAGTGACATTGTTTTTAGCAATATCTCAAACCAATATGTGAAATAAGTTATTTTCGTCGTCGTTAAGGACCCGAAAATGTCATTATACTTATGAAGATGAGAAACTAGATGGTTCCGCTTATACAGTGTACATCAATCTTCAATATCGATGGCCAAGAGCGAAACCAATTTCGACCCAATCTTTTCAGTACCAACCCCAAGGGCAGAGTCAACTTCAACTTGTTAATGAACTAAACATGGATGTTTTTGTCAGACTTGGAGCCTTCAAATAACATATCGATCTATAGAAAAAGGATTTTGCCACTTGTATATTCCTCCTTTACATTATTCTTGACATTCCTTTTGTTTTCAAAACGAATACTAAAGCATGCAAAACTTAAGAACAAGATCAAAATAATCGTTGATTCAAATGAATACTGAAAATTGGAGAAAAATTTCGCAATGTATTAATTTCAATCATAATGAAAGCCACCTTTACTGTAGAGACAGTTAAAAGGTGAACTTATATCCTTGTAATGCATCATCTCCTCGGGTTAGACTAGAATCATCCTTGAATCTTTCACTGTAAGTTCATCTGATGCCTTGTCAAGGTGGTACTCTACTCGGTAAACCTGCAGGCAATCAATGTCCAAGGCAAGAACTGTAATCCTCAAGGAAAGAGGGAACCCAATCCTTTGGGAAATGCTTAATGAGGTCTCCGGTGACAAAGGATCGAGCTAATCTTATAGACATCGTATTGGCTTTTGTCAAAATTAGGAACAACATTGGCCTCTCTAAACTTAATATCACCAGTATCATAGGCTTCTACATTTTCTTGTATGTTGAAGGTTCAAAGGAACAAGTCCTTGTGTCACGCAGTGAGAATGCTCACCTCCCCCATTCCGTACGACAAGGTCGCCAACAGCTAAGCGTGTGGCCTATTTTACCAAAGAGTGCACTAATAATATGATCATATGTATGTATTTCCCTAACATCCTACTCACAGCGTGCGCTTATGCTAGTTGTTCGAGCTTGCTAGCCTAAGAACGAGGGGAAGGCAGCCTTGAGGTTTGGAACCTCGGGAGCTAAACCTACGGTCCGTGAAACCTTGTTGAGTGCACCTCTTCCAATTCGTACTTGCCATCGTCCATGCTCATGGGGCCTTGTTAGTCCTCTATAAATCAAAAACCCTTAAAAATACCTACTACATTTCCTTTTTAAGCGAGCAAAAAAATCTTGCCTCATTTTTGTCATCTCCTCAAGCTCTTTCCCGCAGGTTATAGGAGGTAAATTATTGTGAGTAACTGGGCCCCAATAACCAAAAGAAGGCAAATTATAATCCCTTATCATAAACCCCAAGATATTTTCCCTTCTTTATTTTTCTTGCTTTTGTGCAGCTACTATCTCACAAGTAAGCCTCACAAGTTGCAGTCCATTGATGCTTCATAGCACCATCATATATAGTTCTTTGATCAAAAGTATCATCAACTTACACTTAGTTTCTCTCACAGAAGCAAACATCATTATTGCCAACCTTTTTTTCATCAGCAGTTAGCTGCAAAGGAAGTGACATCATCAAGCCAGGCCAGAAACCATATGTTTCGAAAACAAAAGCCCCTTAGCGCTCGAGGATGGAACTATTCGAGTTCACATAATTAGTGAAACGAATTCAGGCTCGGTTCTATTCTACCCATAAATAGCAGAAACTAAAGAAATAAAATATTCTATCAAATATATGTTGGGTTTGTGACCCAAATTTATCTAGGGTTTGCGGGGCTTGGTTTATTGGCTTGAAGACGTTTAAGTAGGTCCATGGAGGAAAAAGGGATTGACAGCGCTAACTGGACGCTCAAGCTGCGAGAAGAAATTTTCAGCAGCAAGCTGCCGCCCGCCTACAACTCTTCGGCGCTTGAGCGGTGTGCCGGAGCGTCTGGCGCTCAAGCGCAGCGCCATTTCGATTTTCCCTGTTTTGTTTATTCCACACGTTTTTTGACATAGTTTCCATCGTTATGGATATTATTAGGGTTTAACTTGTACACCTATATATAATTCTCTTCATAGTTAGAACATGTTTTACCTCATTATTACTAAAATTAGAATTCTTGTGAGACACAATATTGTTGTAATTTTTTCTTCATTATTAGTGAATAAAATCTCCAATTCATCTGCCAAATTAAATTCTAGTTTCTTATGTTCTTGTTATTGTGATCAATACTTCATATCATACCGTATAACCTCGTTCCGCCCCCAACAAGTTGTTTTAGAGCATACATAATCCTTGTAAAGTTTCTAACAAGTGGTGTTAGAGTTTTGGTTTGATTTATTCGAAGTTTTTTGTTCTTGATGGCAACCATGAAATATGACACTAGATTCTCGTTGTGGCAGGTAAAGATACCAGTAACACTCACTCAAATGGATTTAAATTATACGTTGTTGAGATTTAACAAGACGCCCACAACTTTGACGACGGAGGCGAAACAACGTAAGGATCGAAATGCACTTTAACAAATTCATCTTCATCTTTCGAATAATAT
Source organism: Fraxinus ornus (assembly GCA_903798235.1). Lineage (NCBI taxonomy): Eukaryota > Viridiplantae > Streptophyta > Magnoliopsida > Lamiales > Oleaceae > Fraxinus > Fraxinus ornus. The sequence continues at coordinate 19,346 of CAIGRF010050955.1, forward strand.
TCTTCGGACGTTCTGAAGGAGAAAAGTGTAGCTGTGTCATGGTTGAAATTGGAACAATTGTGCATGACTAAGAGTTTAACAAGCAAATTACACCTGAAGCACAGGTTATATTCTCGTGCATGACAGAAGGTGGATCGTTGGAAGATCACCAGTTGTATTTAAAGTAATCGTCGTTGATTTGGAGACTTTAGAGGAAAAATATGATGAAGATTTGGCCTTAATTCTATGTTCATTGCCCACTTCGTTTAAATGGTTTAGAGACATGATTTTGCATAGTTGTGATACTCTCATAGTTGGAAATGCATATAATGCTTTGTTTTTTAAGGAGAAAATGAAGCATCTAGTTGGATTTGAGGCTAGAGATGGAGCCTTGTCGTTCATGGTGGTTACGGAAGGGACATGTTGAAATCTAATTTCAATAATCAAGTTTACTTTTATTGCAAGAAGAAATAACACACCAAGAGGGATTGCAACTAAAGATAAGTTGGCTGCAAATCAAAAGGGAAGACAATCAGATACTTCAAGCGAAGTCGATGTCGCAGAGGACTATTTGAGTGATGGGACCTTTTGGCTATTTCGACGACAAATCTAAACTTGAAGAGGATTGGATTCTAGATTCAACTTGTGCTTTTTATGTGTCTCAATCGGGATTTGTTTGCAACATATGAAATAGTTTTGAAATGTGTCATGGTCATGGAAAACAACACACATTATCGGGTAGCTGGTATTGGTAGAGTTAGACTTAAATTGTTGGATGGGATATTTAGAACACTTATCACGTTCTACGTGTTCCAGATTTGAAGAAAAATCTTATCTCATTGGCTATTCTTGATTCAAAAGGATACCAGTTCACTAATGGAGGTGGAGTTTTGAAGGTTTCCAAAGGTATCTGAGTTGTATTGGAAGGGCGGAAAATCTCAATTATACATCTAGCAAGGTCGTGTAGAATTGTTGAAGAACAATCAGCAAAAGTTTAGTGTCGTGGTGGATATTCAGTTTGGTACAGTGTCGCTAGGATTTGGTTTGGGGTCCGTGTTGAAGAATAAAGCTCAATCGAGTTCAGATGATATGGGTAATGTCGTTGTGTTATAATTACCTGCGGTGCCATCGTATTTAATTGCTAGGGACAGACCCGTTGGAGAAAGGTACGGGGAAGCTGATTTTGTTGTGCATGCTTTAAGTGTATTTGAAGGTATTCAATTTAGTAATGAGCCTTCTACAAAAGCATTTAGTGTTGATTCTGTTTTAGGGTGTTATACGGCCTTATTTGTAAATTTTAAATCACTTGTGATTTTAGGGACCCAAAGGTTATTCTGTGGAGTAGTGCTTGGATTCATTTATTCTAGTTGGATATAGAGAGTTTTTGGTTCGTTAGAGAAGTTAATTTGGTTCTTGCTGAAGATTTCAGTTCATTCCTTGCAGTCGAGTTTTTTCTCTAGGTAGAGAAATTTTGGAGCTTCATTTCTTGCAGTTGACTTTGTGTTAAGGTGGAGATTGTGGGTTTGTGACCCAAATTCATCTAGGTTTGCGTGGTCTGGTGTATTAGGCTTTGAAGATTTCTAAGGTCCATGGAGGAAAAAAGGATTGGTGGTGCTAGCCTACTGCTAGAGGACGCTCGAACGGTGAGACGAAATTTTCAGCAGCAAGCTGCCGCCCGTCGACGCTCACTTGGCTTCTCTTCATAGTGAAATACACAAAATTGTTGTAATTCTCCCCATTATTAATGAATAAAATCTTCAATTCCTCTGTCAAATTAAATTATTGATTCTTGTGATCTTGTTGTTGTGATCAATACTTTATATCATGCCGTATAATCTCGTTCCGCCCTCAACAAGTGGTTTCAGAGCATACAAAATCCTTGTTCGGTATCTAACAATACATATTTCAATACTTTATTAATCCATGAAAATATATCACCAAATAACATTCAATATCTAGTATAAAAGCATCAAATTATTGCCATGGCTCTACGTACAGCGCGAAGGTTTTGTGGAGAGAGCATCGCGTTAAGTGTGGTGATGAGTGACTACGAATGAGATTCATATTATTCAATTATTCAAATAAATAAATCAAATTGATTTAAGTACTTACAATTTGTATCTAGCAAACTTGTTACTTATTGCGACACGTTAGACAAGGGTGGATAAATTGTTAAAAAAATACAAGAAAGAACAAATTCGGTTCTAAAGTTCAGTATTCGCAATTCCGATTCAAGAAATAAGAGTCTAGAACTTGATCGTAGTTCTTAGAGTTCGGAAGGTTTGATTCTTGTTAAATACCTTCGTTACCCTCACCAACTATACAAACCCATAATTGCCCCATTGCTACCTCTGATTTCCCCACCTATTCCTACCACCAACATTAGTGATTGTGGCTTGCCTTGTTACTGCATCAACTAGAGTAGCATCTCTTCTACCCCGGAGCCTTGCTGTTGCGACTTCATCATCGCATAAGTGCACTCGTTGGCACGTTGGATTCCATGACCCTTTCATAAAAACATTTCTTGCTGCTAGGTAAAGATCTTGTCAATTTGATGGGTTAGCAAATTGATTTGTTGTTTCACTTGTACTATGTCCTCTCTCTAAACTCCGTCATCCATGACTTGGGTGAGGCATCACGTCATCTCTTTAGTGGCAACTCCACAAGGATCTCAACAAAGATCTGATACCAAATAATGTAGCGGAAGCAAGTAAAGCACAAGAACAAGAGATTGAACATGAATACCTCGAAACTTGAATTGAAATTGGAGCACAATTTATTAATTTCAATCAACACAAAAGCCATCCTTACTGTTGTGGTTAGTAAACTTATATAAAACCTAAAACACATGTTTAACTAAAATTACTCCCTTAGTCCTTAAACTACTATCAAAATATAGATACAACCCTCATTTAGTAAACTACATTGAGATAATAAATAAATGAAACAACATAATTAAACAATAAGACTTGCTTTATCTAATGCACCAGAAAACCTAATGAAATTTTTTATTTTTAATTTTGATAGATTAAGAACCGTACTTATCTTTGGCTCCAACCAACATTTCAAGTAAGCCTTGCTTAGCTTGCTATCTAGAGCCATTAACCTAATATGTCTCATCTTTTCTCGTGACCTAGCATTAAGCCCATATTTGACATCCTTAAAGCATCTCCAAGAGACTCTTTAAACATAAGAAGCTCTCTATTTTAAAGAGTCAACATTTAAAATTATGCTCCAAAAAGCTCTTTAAATTAATATTTTAATTTAGAGA